>WEIV01006072.1:11001-21855 GCA_013390005.1 Calyptomena viridis | reverse complement strand
TCCCGCGTCCCCCCGGGATCGCCACGCCGCGGGACGGGGCGGCCCCGCGTGGGAACGCCGTATGACGGTGCCGAGGCTGCACAGCCCCTGCCAGCTCCCCGGGACACGGGGAACGGGGAGCCCCTCGTCAGTGGAGCACGGAGCGAGGGCTGGGGCAGAGCCCCGGGGATGCTGTGGGGCGCAGGGACACATCTCTGTGTCCAGATCCGCCCCGAGGGTGGGAGGGTCTGGGGCACCCAGGAGTGCTCGTGTCCCCGCACGCAGGGCAGTGATAGAAGCCATGTGCTGTACAAGATGGGATGGGCTGAGCCGGCCAGGGGGCTCTGCCTGTGGGCCCCCTCCCTTCTCAGTGTATTCCTGGGACTCTCCCAACCCCTTACTGTGCCATGTGCGGCTCCAGGCAGCTCTTGACCCCACTGCAGCCCCCCATCAGCCACACGGCCCCAGAACACTTGGGGCTGTGCTAGGTGGGGGCTGGGGAAGGACATCTGGGAGGGTGCTTGGCCATGCAGAGCCTTCAGGGTGGGGTACCTGGCTGCAGCCCTCACCTGCCCTGCAGAGCCCCCCAGCACCTGGCACAGGGTGCAATAGCAATGGCCGTGCTCAGCCCCGGCATCTGTGTCATGGGGGTGGGTGCTGCCCACGGGTGTCTGAGCTGGCTGCACTGCCAGGAGAAGGTGGTTGGATCCAGCTGCTGCCGGCCAGTGGAGCCCGTCCCATCCTGTGCTGTGCAGCCTGGGAGGGTGCCGTGGTTTGGGCAGCTGGGAGCACTCCCTGTCTCAGCACACTGTGGCTCACTGGCGTGGACGTGGCCCTGCCACGTGCTCCTGTAACAGCTGGCCATGGCCATGGTGGCACCAGCAGATGTGGGACCCGCCAAGCTGGATGGGAGGCTGGAAGCCAGCAGGGCAGCCAGCTCGGTGTTGTGCTGTGCCGTGCTGAGCCATGCTGCCTGGCCCTGCTGCCTGGCCCTGCCTGCACAGGCCAGTTATGACTGTGCTCTGCCCACCTGCAAGGCTGTGGGTGCTGCAGGGCTGCAGCCATAGGCTGTGCCTGGGGATCCCAGCTGGACCCCAGTGCTGCAGGGTGGGCTGGGCAGGGGAATGGCCCGGTGGCCGATGTGTGCCCAGTGGTGGCTCCCATGGAGTGTTGCTGCGTGGGGCTGTGGTTCGTGGGAGGGAGGAGCTGGGAGCTGCTTCTCTGGGAGTGCTGGATGTGCCTGCAGCAGGTTTGTCTGGAAGAAGCAGGTCGTGTCCTGACAGGTCCCTGGCAGCCTCACCAGCAGCTCCCCATGCTGGGACAGCTCTGCAGGGCACAGGGGCCCTGCTGCCCCTCTGCTGCTGTGCCTGCCACGGGCAGCACTGCCCCAGCACTGGGGTGCATCCCTCCAGGGGATGCTCTAGGGCATCAGCTTCCACCTCTGTGCCACTGGGGGAGAGCTGGGGTTGGTGCTGGGGCAGGGACCAGCTGAGGCCTCCAGGATGGGAGAGATGCTGCCCCATCCAGAGGTATTTGAGGTGTGTGGAGTGATGAAAGGGGAGAGCAGAGGGGTCCTGCCCCACAGCACTGTTACCTCACAGCTCAAGCCCTCGCACTGGCTGTCACTGGGCAGGGCCTGGCAGGAACCCCAGGACTATCCTGATAGGGCTCTGGGAGCAGGCAGGGGGTCAGGGGAGGTCGGGGAGACCTCGGGGTGTCAGAGGTCAGGGAGTTGGCAGTATGAGTCAGCCCGACGTGTCCCGTTGACACAGCCAGGCCCATCTGATTCAGAGCGGCAGCAGGAGAGGAAGGGCTTCCGGGGCCAGGCCACCCACACGGGACAGGAGAGGATGGGACAGGACCGGGCGGGTGCTCCCTGACTCAGCATGGCTGCTGCCCTGTGTCCAGCACAGGCTGAGCCCCGAGGCCCGGGGTGGGCACCGCTGGGCTGAGCCCTGCATTCAGCACAGGCTGAGCTCTGTGAGCTGGAGCAGGAAGATGCTCCTGGCACTTGTCTCTCCCTGCTGCGAGGTCAGGGTCCCTGTGGGCCCAGGCTGGGCTGAGCCCCGGGGCAGTGTGCAGCCTGGCAGCTGCCCCAGTGCATCCGCGGACTGCAGCATCACCGGAGTGACACAAAGCACTGCCTTATGGCCGCCCTCGGGCACTGCTGTGGCCACCCACAGTTCACCCCGTGCGTGCGTGTGGTGCCACGTGTGTCTGGCAGCGTGGGCAGAGCCAGGTCTGGCTGCTCCAGGTGGGTGGCATGGCCGAGGTGCTGAGCAAAGGGGCCAGGAGCAGCCTGGGGGTTGGGTGCCCATGCGAGGCTGATGGTGTCGCTCTCCCCTCACAGACTCGGCCGAGCGGGTGGTGCAGCGGTTTGAGGCACCCGGTGTGTCCAACTACACGGCCCTGCTGCTGAGTCCCGATGGCGGGACCCTCTACCTGGGGGCACGGGAGCTGCTTCTCGCCCTTAACACCAGCCACTTCCAGCCTGGTGCCCCGGCAAAAAGGGTGAGCCTGGGGATGGGCTGGGCTGCCCTCAGGGAGGGAGGAGGCACCCAACCAGCTGGAGCGCAGGGGTCCCCTCCCCACCAACATTTCAGGTCTGTGTGCGCTGCTGCATTCAGGAGCAGCTGCCCCAGAGCAGGATGGTTGAGGTGGGGAGGATGTGAGTGCTGGGGATGAGCCCAAGGAGGTTGTGCGTGGACCAGGCAGGCACAGGGGGCTCCCGGTGACTGTCCCCTCTCCACAGCTGCTATGGAGTGCGGATGAGGAGAAGAAGAGGCAGTGTGTGTTCAAGGGCAAGGACCCCCAGGTGAGCCTCACTGCCAGCAGCGTTTGGGGCTGCAGTGGGAGTGGGCCAGTGCCCCTTGTAGGGTGGGTGTGGGTGAGACAGTTGAGCCAAGGGCTGAGCCAGGTTCTCTGACCCCTGCAGAGGGACTGTCACAACTACATCAAGCTGCTGCTGCAGCTGAACAGCACCCACCTGTACACCTGTGGGACCTGCGCCTTCAGCCCCGCCTGCGCCTACATCGTGAGTATGGGGATGGGGAACCCCAGGGTCCTCCCACGCTGTTGGGGCCCTGCAACAGGGTCCTGGGCACTGGGATAGGCCCTGCCAGCTCACAGCTTTGTCCTGTTGCAGAACGTGCAGCACTTCAGCCTGGAGCGGGATGTGTCGGGGAAGGTGCTGCTGGAGGACGGGAAGGGACGCTGCCCCTTTGACCCTGAGTACCGCTCCACAGCCGTCCTGGTTGGTAAGGCACAGTGCCCTGGAACCCTTACCCTCCCTGCACTGCCTCAAGACCCTTGCTCTCTGTCCAGCAGCCTCACCCTCCCTGCAGTGCCCTGGGACCCTCACCTTCCTTCCTGTGCCTCACCCTCCTTGCATCTGCCCAGCCAGACTGAGCCAGGGCTGGGCTGTCACAGACCCTGGTGAGTGAGGCTGTGCCAGTGGCACGTGCTGGGTCCTAGCAGGAGTGTCTCTTTGGCAGATGGTGAGCTCTATGCCGGGACCGTCAGCAACTTCCAGGGCAATGAGCCGACCATCTCCCGCAGCCACGAGAGCCGCATTGCCCTCAAGACTGAGAACTCCCTCAACTGGCTGCAGGGTGAGTGCCGGGGCTGATGCGGCTGGTCAAGGTCCTTGTCCCTCGGGATGTGGGAGGCTGGGAACAGGGCCAGTGGTGCTGAAGGGTCCCTGTGTCCCCAGACCCCGTGTTCGTGGGCTCAGCCTATCTGCGCGAGAGCCTCCCTGCCGGCAACCCCGAGGGTGACGACGACAAGGTGTACTTCTTCTTCAGTGAGACTGGGAAGGAGTTTGACTACTTCGAGAACACCATTGTCTCCCGCATTGCACGTGTGTGCAAGGTGGGCACAGGGCAGTGGGGGAGCACAGGGACCAGTGACTCACTGCTGGGTTGGGGGGATGTGGGGTCACCCGGCACATCTCCAACCCTGGTGCCTGGACCCCTGCTCCACTCACCCAGCCCCCAGGGCCATGGTTGTGGCATCGTGCCCTGACCCGCTGTGCCACACAGGGGGACCAGGGCGGGGAGCGCGTGCTGCAGCGGCGATGGACAACCTTCCTGAAGGCACAGCTACTCTGCTCCCACCCTGAGGATGGGTTCCCCTTCAACGTGCTGCAGGACATCTTTGTGCTCACCCCGGGCGAGCTGCACTGGAGGGACACGCTCTTCTATGGGGTCTTCACCTCACAGTGGTGAGTGGCAGGGGCTGGAGCCCTGTGAGGGTGGTGTAGGGGGTTCAGCAGAGGTGGGAGCCTGATCTTGCCATGGGCTCTGGCTCTCCCCACCAGGAACAAGGGTGGGCTGGGCTCGGCCGTCTGTGCCTTCCCCATGCGCAGTGTGCAGCGCGCCTTCGGCGGGCTCTACAAGGAGGTCAACCGGGAGACACAGCAGTGGTACACGGACACTGGCCCCGTGCCAGAGCCCCGGCCAGGCACGGTAGGTGCCCCTCGGTGCCTGCCCGAGCAAAGGGCACAGCACAGCCCCTCACGCTCTCCCGGTCCTGGCAGCCACCACGGCACGGCTGCCCAGCCACCCGCTGCCCTGAGCTCTACCGCGCTCCTTCCTCTCCTCCACAGTGCATCACCAGCCACACACGGCACCTGAAGATCAACTCATCGCTGCAGATGCCAGACCGGGTGCTGAACTTCATCAAGGACCACTTCCTGATGGACAGCCCCGTGCGCAGCCAGCCACTGCTGCTGCAGAGCCGCCGGCGCTACCAGCAGATCGGCGTGCACCGTGCTCAGGGCCTGCACGGCACCTATGACGTCCTCTTCCTGGGCATGGGTGGGTGCAGGCAGGCTCTGGCAGGGCAGGGGGTGCACCGTGCACCCTGGCCCCACTCAGCACGGCCCCTCTGTTCACAGATGACGGGCGGCTGCACAAGGCTGTGCGAGTGAACCACGGCGTGCACATCATCGAGGAGATCCGCCTCTTCCCTGTTGGGCAGCCCGTTCTCCAGCTCCTGCTGGACCAGGACCAGGCAGGAACTGGGGCAAGGGGGAACATTGGGGTCTCAGGCTGCGTGGGGCAGGCCCTGTTTGTGGGCTGGGGACAGGGACCCAGGAGGGCAGGGGTGTGCAGGAACCAACCCCTTGACCCTGCCGTGTCTCTTCTCGCAGGGTCTTGTCTATGCAGCCACCTACACGGCAGTGGCCCAAGTGCCCTTTGCCAACTGCAGCCTGTACCGCAGCTGTGGGGAGTGTGTGCTGGCACGGGACCCCTTCTGCGCCTGGAGCCGGGGTGCCTGCCACAGGGTCACCCTGCACCCTCCAGCACACCCGCAGTGAGTGCTGCACCAGTCCTCCTCCATCCCCCCACACCCTGCGGCCCCCACCGTACCCTGCAGCTCACCACTGCCCTGACATCTCTCTGTCCCCAGGCTCTGGGCACAGGACATCGAGGACGCTGACACAGAGCGGCTCTGCCAGCTGGCAAATGCCTCCCAGCCCCGTCCCCGCATCCTCCTGCCCCCAGGTGAGCTCCTTGTGGGTCCTGCCACGGGGCTGGGTGTCCCAGGGTCTCCCACACATCCCAGGCTCCTGCTCTGCACCCCCTCCACATCTGGGGTCCCCCCACTGACCGCAGGTTCTGTCCACAGCCTCGGGTGCCCCGTGCCAGCGGATCCAGCTGCCACCCAACGCGGTGCGGCCGCTGCCGTGCCAGCTGCTCTCCAACCTGGCCTCACGACGCTGGCTGCACGATGGGGCCCCTGTCAACGCCTCCTACCTGGTGCTGCCTGATGGGGCTCTCATCCTGGTGGGGAGCCCTGAGCGCACAGGCACCTACGAGTGTTGGTCGTTGGAAGAGGGATTCCGCAAGCTGATGGCCAGCTACTGTGTGGGCATGCAGGAGCCGGCCCACGGCCCGCTGGACCCCGGCAGGAAGGTGGCCGCTGGCCACGACGCCCTGGAGACGGTCAGCACGTCCCGGAGCACCTCGGCAGTGGGCAGTGCTGCAGCACGGCTGGATGGCAAGACCTACTGGACCGAGTTCCTGGTGATGTGTGTGCTCTTTGCCGCCGCTGTCCTCGTACTGGCCCTCTTTGTCCTGCACCGGCACCGTGATGGTATGAAGGCCTTGCTGGAGCCCAGCGACCCCAGCCGGCACCAGAAGCCTCCCCGCAAGCCAGTGGAGAGCCTGCCTCTGAATGGCAGCAACCTGCCCAGCACAGCATCTGAGCACAAGGGCTACCAGGCCCTGCAGGACAACTACATCGTCAGCACCCCCGTGCACGAGCCCTCGGGTCCCCCACGCGCCTTCTCTGAGTCAGAGAAGAGGCCCCTCCATGTGCGGGACAGCTTTGTGGAGGTGTCTCCCACCTGCCAAAGACCCCGGGTGCGCCTGGGCTCTGAGATCCAGGACTCAGTGGTGTGAAGGGGACGGGAGCCGAGCCCTCGCCCGTGACCACCACTGCTCTGCTGAGCCTTGCCAGACCACGCGCCACGGCGGGGTCCATGTTGTCTGTGTGTGCATGCCTGGAGCCCGGTGCCTGTGCCCTGCAGCAGTACCCACTGGCCAGCGGGGTCTGGACCCCCGGGGCCTCCCCAGGCATTACCTCGGTGCTGGTGACTGCGGGTGCGAGGGGTACCACGTGCCTTCCAGGACTGTTCCAGCCCAGCATTCCCACCACGGGGATGGACACGGTGCCTGGCTCAGGCTGCTGGTGCAGCCCTGGTCCGCAGGGCCCTGACCCCCTCTATGCAGAGGGCAGGAGGGGGCGGCCACAGCCCCCTTGCGCCCCGACTCACTGTGATGTCCCACTGCGGGACCCGGGGCCATGTGTGTGGCCAGGCAGTGCCAGCCCCGTGGCATGTGCTGTGTGTCTGTGTTTGGTTCATTTTTAATACGTGGAAAATGTGAATCGTGTCTGGGGAAGGGGGCAGGGAGCAGTTCCCCCTGTGCCGGGTGGGCAGGGACACCCCCATGGCCCCATGTGTGTGTGCAGAAATGTCTGTGGTTTTTATATAAAGTCCAGGTGTCTCCTTTAGACCCATGTGTGTGGTGGGGCTGGGTGCCTTTCCAGTCCAGAACCGTCCTGGTGACCCTACAGAGAGAAGACATGTCCAGCTCTCAGTGCACTTGGGAGATCTGCCCGTGGCTGCTCCTCACTTGGTTGGGGCAGGAGGGCTGTGCTGGCTGTCAGACCTGGAGTCCCTGTGTGCTTGGCTGAGCGTTGGGCCTGGGCACGTGGGGCCCTGCAGGGCAGTGGCTGTGTGCCCACGAGGGACACGACTCGGGGCTGTGCCAAGGGTCCCTCTGACTGGCAGGGTGTCACTCAGGCAGCCCTCAGCTGTCTTGGGGCTGTGCCTGGAGGCCCACGCTGTGAAGGGCAGTATAGTGGAGGCAGAGTGGGGAGCCTCCACAGTGGGGGAGTGCAGAGAAATGAGGTGACACCGTCTTGGCACCCTGAGAAGCCAGGGAAGGCAGATGTGACCAGGATTAGGAAAATCTGGTGCCTGGGCCTGGGACCAGAGCAGCTTCCAAGAAGGGGCTGTGGCAACCCCCTTGCCCAGGACACAGTGCTGTGCTGCATGTGGGACCCACTGCCCACCCAGGGAGCTGCACCCCACTCAGCTGCAGGCAGATCCCAGCTGCTTTGCCAGCATGACCTGACTCCGTGGTGGCTGAGGGCCAGGCCAGGGTTGCAATGCAGTGCTGCTCGTGAGCCCTTGCACACCTTTGTGCCTGGGAAGCGCCAGCAGCACCAGGATGGAGCTGGCATGTCAAGGCAGGCTCTGCCCCAGGGACCAGCACTGCCTTGTTCCCAGCTGGACCCATGCACCGAATTTCCTGCCCAAGCTGTTCTGGGACATCAAAAAAGCCACCGGAGGCGTTGGCTGGTGCAGTACCAGCAGACACAGCCCAGGGGCCGCAGGGGCAAAGGCCTTTGTGGGCAGATACACTATGGGATGTTGAGCTGGCAGGGCTGGGAGCAGGAGCCAGAGTGTGAGAAACAGCCACACCACTGCTTGGAGACCTGTCAGCTGCTTTGCCCCGGCACAGAGGCTCTGCAGGGCCGGCCAGACACCAGGCCCAGGCCAAACACTGGCCCTGACAAGGCCGCTGGCCACAGGCCAGGGCAGAGCTGATGGTTGAACAGGCACAAAGGGCCCCAGTGCCGCCCACAGCACAGGTACCGCTCCCCTGCTCTGGATTTACCTCACTGCCTCTGGACAGAGCAGTTTTGCTCTGAACAGAACAATCCCAGTGAGAAGGAGGGAGGGAGGTGGCCCATGGAAAGGGTTGTCACCAAGCAGGACAAGGAATCAGTACCCAGAGCGAAGGCTGGCACATGGGCAGAGGGGCCTGGCAGGAGCCTGTGTCCCCAGCACCCTCGTGGCACCCGTCCCACAGCCAGACAAAGGCAGCAAAGAACGAGGGTGAAACCGGAGCCCTTTATTTGTGTCCTCCCAGGGACTGGGGGAGGAAGAGGCCAGGACAGCCAAACAGCTGCTGGGCTGGAGCCAAAGGAGGGGCAGAGAGGGAAAGGGAGGAGGAGGCAGAGAACAGGCTTCGGGCCGGGTCAGTGCTGAGGCAGCACTGGAGAACCCAGCTGCACACCCATGGGCTGTGCCAGTGGGCAAGGAACGTGTCCTGTTCCTGTGCAGCCGTGGGGGGACAGCTCTGTTGTAGGCTGGCACCTCTACAGTGACACTTGGGTTATTGCTCAGAGAATAAAAAACCCCTGTTTGCGTTATTGCTCAGGGAAAATGACCCACAATTTGGTTATTGCTCAGAGGATCCAGGTTCAGGTTACTGCTCAGGGAAATGGAGCCATTTCAGCAGGGAGGCTCCCAGGGAGATGGGGAAGAGCTGGAGGGGAAGGCAGCTCTCTGCCTGCTGCTGCAAGGCACGACTTGGGAATTGATCCTTAAGGACTTAGGAATTGGTCCTGAGGGCAGAGAGGGGCTGTGCTGGTGCAGAGTGGCCTCAGGCAGGGGCAGCTCTGCCTCCCTGCCATGCAGAGCCGCCCTTGGATTGCACAAGGAGTCAAACTCTGGTGCTGGGAGAGCAGAGGGGCTGAAGGAGAGGCAGATTGCCAGGCACCTTAAAGGGGAACAGGAGGGCTCCTGCCCAAGGCACTGTGGCATGACCAGGCCAGTGAGGGGCTGGGCTTGTGCTCCCTGAAAGAGGAAATGGCTGAGCCCACAGAGCTGCAGGAGCCAGAGGAGTGCTGGAGGAACTGGAGGAGTGGTGCTGGAGAGCTGCAGGGCTCATAGGACGATCCTGAAGGAGCTGCAAGAGACACAACAGGTTCTGCACCTCCTCACTGCGTCAAACAAAGGGTTTGTGAGCACCCAGTGCTGCAGGGACCAGTGTTGCCATGTGGGAGAGGCTCTGCAGAGTCAGCGTGGGATGCAGAGCCAGCAGGGGATGCAGCTCCCTCTGCCATTATGGACCAGGAACAGGGCAGCCCTGCCCTCCTGACACCACAAGCTCTGCCCCAGCCTCAGCTCCACAACTGGGGCAATGAACCTTCAGACAGGCCCTGGGACAAGCTGTGCTGCTGGACACCATACCTGGCAAAGTCTGGGGAGCGTGAGACGACATGCTGGAACTCGGAGAGGTTGATGGTGCCGTCCTTGTCGATGTCGGCCTCCTCCAGGATCTAGGGAGAAAGGAGAGTGGTGAGCTCTGTGCCTGGGGCCATGCAGCGCCCGTGCCCTGCCAGATGGGGCCTCACGTTTTGGATGAGCTGATCCATTTCTGCACTGCTCAGCCGGGACTCCTCGCCCTGCCCTGTCAGGCAGTTCACCAGTTGCTCCAGGTCCTTCCTGTCCAGAGTCCCGTCGCCGTCAAAGTCTGTGGGGAGAGGAAAAGTATGTTTTGGCAGGGCCACAGTGACCCCAGAGAGTCACAGTGCTGCACAGCTCTGTGCATGTCACCGTGCCAAAACAGCTGTTCTCACAGGGAGTTTCTAAAGCCACCATGCCCATAGGCACTGCCAGCTCTCCTGAACATGGATTAATCTCCCCATCCCCTCTTCCCTGAGGGGACCCCAGGACACAGCACCAGTGCCCAGCCTTACCGAAAATGCGGAAGGCATAGTGGGATTTGATGTTAGAGTTGGCAGAGTCACTGAAGACACTCAGCATGTTGAGGAAGTCTTCAAAGGCTATGCTGTCATCGCTGGCCTCCGAGGTGGAGAACACATGGCAGATCTGGTGCTGGAAGGGGTTTGCCTGTAGACATGGGAACGGCTCAGGCAGGGCTGGGCTGGGCCAGCTCCCTCAGGCACACACCAGCCGTGGCTGCTCCTCTGGTGAGCAGGTGCCCCACTCTGCCACTGGTCCATCGCCCATGGCATGGCACAGCCAAGCCTGTGCTCTGCCTCCCAGGGTGCACAGCCACGCAGCAGGGATCCCTCGGTGTCCTCCATGGCACACCAGGGATCCCCTGGATCCTCAGCAGCTTAATGGGGACAGGGATGCCCTTTGGTGGCATAGCTGAAGGCAGAGCACAGCATGGCAAGGCCGTGGTGGGTAAACCAGGGCCCTGCCCAAACATGCCCCCACCCCAGGAGCAGCAGTGCCCTGTCTGCCAGACACCATACCCGCAGCTCAGGCAGCGTCAGGATGTGGCTCTTGGGAACGCGCACGGAGCAGGCGTTATCCCTCTCCTCCTTTGGCAGCAGTTCACTGAACTTCTTGTAGGCACTTGAAGAGGAAAGAACAAGAGCAGCTCTGTGATGTGAGTGGTACAGCAGTAGCCCCTCTGGGCACCGGCAGCGCTTCCCAGGGCCAGGCAGCCCCGCAGCTCCTGCCGGCTGTGCCCGGCGGTCCCACAGCTGCTCCGGGGACCGGCGACAGAAGCCGGCCTGGCCGCTGCCCCGAGCTCCGCG
>WEIV01006071.1:12516-49885 GCA_013390005.1 Calyptomena viridis | reverse complement strand
TTGATTTCAACTCCAGTCCATCAAAATATAATCAGCATATATATTTGTGGGTTTGGTTATTATTAATTGGAAGACTTTTCCATTGTGATGACAGATGCTTTTATAGTAGATATGAATGCATCTATGTATACAGAAACATTTCATACTGATTGGACAAAGCCACAGTTGTCTCATAACTTAATGAATTAAGTTGTCTTGACTCTTTATTCCAATTTCTGCCTTTGTCTCTGTGTGGTAAAAAGAACTTGAAATTCCTTTAGCTTAGGAATAAAGAACATTCTGCTTCTCAATGAAGTAGAGTGATTTGTTATTAACAGTGTAAAAAATCATCTGTGTTAATGATTGGTGAAAGTAAAATGGAATGTTTACAGTCCTCATCATTTTATCAGCGTACCTGATACGAACTTTCAGCCTTTTTCCTGTGGTTTTAAGTGTCGTGTTGTACATGTTGTTCTCCCCTCCTCTTCATCCCATATGTTTCGTATCTTCTTACTCTCATTTCTTGTCATATGTTGACTACTCATTAATACATCATTTTAAGAGAAAAAGCTGTAACATCATAGATATTGTTCCTTCCTTCTGTTTTGGTAGATTCAGAATTTATTGGCTTGAAATTTAATCCCTGAGCCGTGCAAACAAATTGCATGTGCTTACTTCATCCTACCCTATAAGAGTAAATCCTTCTCTCTCCCGAAAGTATCTTGGGGAAGGGAAGACATAAAAAAATACATTCATTTTAGTTGTTTTTAAATAAGAGTGTAACAGAATTTGGTATTCCTACTGTGATATCACTGTTCACACACAACTTAAGTAGGTCAGCAACAAAAAATTGGAGTAAATATTTTTCATATTCTAAACTTTTAATTCATTTCAGTGAAAATTTCTTTCCCTTTCACTGGAGGGGAAGGGTACTTAGTTTGCATTTTTAAAGGGGAAGTCTAATTACTCTTTAATTCACCCAACATAAGCCTTTAGAAAAGTCCGGTTTGTTGCTGTGTAGGTGAAGTATTATGCAAACGAGTATGTTTAGGGAACATCTCAGAAATTCTAACACAACTGAAGCAGCTTTGTGCCAATGCAAAGTTCGCTTCAGGAGTACTTACAACTACTTTTGCATGTTTAGCAAGAACAGAATTAAGGTTTAGAGATGTGTTTTATTTATTGTATAACTGCTTTCTAGAAAGAGTGTAAACGTATATGTACACCAATAACCTTGCTCTATAAAATAGTAATGAACTGCAATTCTCAGTGGTTTTTTTGTATATCTGTATGCTGTTTAAAGTGATACTAACTCTAGGTTTGTTTTAATTTGCTCCTTTTATACCTTTTACAAGCTTCCATAGTGACTGTAATACACCTTGTCAATGCTGTTGTTGACTCGGTGGAAAAAGAAGGTATATACATGTTTTCTTATTTATTTACTGCTTTGGCAGAATAATGCACGTTTGTCTTCTAGTAGTACAGGCCTAGCCTAACTTAGACTTTCTGATAAATTTTAGCAAATAATATATTTTTATTGTATATCTCTTAGTATTTTCTTGTGTATGCTGCAGCTGCGCTGTGAATAGGTTTTTAAGTGTGATTTCTTGAGGAAAAAAGTATTGGCGTAAAAAAATATCGGTGCTTACTCACTTCTGAAAATATTCATGCTAAAGCTCCCAGCAGAATTGAGACAGCATCAAAGACAAATACATACAGTACTGTAGATTAAAAAAAGCAGCAGCCTCCCCTTCCTTTTCTTCTCCCACGCACATCTGTTATTACCTTGTTTAGCTGAGCAGAATCGGAGTAGTCTGGTATCAGTAGGTACTTCCCTGGTTTTCAGAGCAATCTGTCTCTTAAGCAGAAAACAATATTTCTAGTATGCAGCTGAGGTATGTAAGCAGATATACGTGTATATATAGGCATGTGTATATACACACCTATATATAGACATATACATCCTGTCGGTTTGTTACTATCCAGCTTTACAACAGTATCTAAAAGGTATGTTTAGGTGTATGTATGTACACACACACAGATTTGTGTGTGTATATAGAATGTATTCAGAAGTTAGAAAGAGGCAAAGTAGACATTTTTAATGGCCTTAATTTCTGCTAACATTTAAGAGTTAACCACTCTGGAAAAAAACAAACTCTTTACAAAATAATAGTAGTAATAAAANCTATTTCTTGATACAGACTAGGAAACCTTATGTTTGTTACTAAACTGTAGTTAAAATGAAACATTTTAAGAACATAAAATTGATTACAGTAGCTAAAAATTATCTTAGGTTTGTTATCTGACGTACATCCTGTTTAATTTATGCAGACACACAAAAAGTACCTGAGACTATTTCATTAATTGTACCTATAGACTAAAGTCCTCACTGCTAAAAAATTGCAATGCACAGTACTTGGGAACGAGAGAATTACAAGACTAGAAGAGGCAAAACCTATCAGTGGAAATAGTCAATAATTTATTCAGATTTTCTCTGAGGTTTTAATTGGTAAAAACTAAAAATTATGGATTTAGTTCTCAAGTCAAAGTTGAAAGTACTGCTTGGTGGCTTAATATCACTGTAAGATACATACAAACATTTTATGCATTGTAGTCATAGAGAGATTAAATATGTCCTGTTCAGCTGATTCTTATCACTTGAAAGTTTTTACTTTTAATAAGCATTTCTTCTTTCAAAGCATCTTAGGTAAAGAGTTCTGCTTTTGAGCACCCTCAGGAGGGTGCTGGTTTTCAAGCATCAGAGATCCTTGCTCAAGCCTTCAGCCAGGTCAAGTTCTGGGACAGATGGTCTTTATCTTTTAGTCTCCCCAAGTGTTTCTGTCCAACAGGTATCGTGGAAGCATGAATCTAATCCTAGAATAGTTTTAGATTGGCATTCCCTGCACTGCTTCTCAAGTTGTAGCTCAATGCAAATCAGCAGTGCTGAGTGCAAGAGGAAATACAGCTCTAGTCTAGCAGATTGTCACCTAGAAAGATAGGCACATCAGGTTCTTGTTCATGTTAAAGAGTCTTTACTTCAGAAGAGGAAAATGAAGATTTCTCTATTCCTTGGTAAAAGTGCTTTAAATCCTAACACCAAAGTGTGTGTATTTGGTTTAGTTTTGCAGCCAGTTTCCCTGGAAAAGTGAAGATTGTTGCCTTCTAAGCAGACTATTGGTCAACTCTTTCTCCTGCAGATGAGGCCAGAGATAATTTAAGAGTCTCAGATCACTGACTGATGTCTCCATTTGTCTGAACAGTACTTTTCTTGTCTGGGCTAGGCAAGCTTAAAACAAGAGGAACTCCACATTGAAGAGTCAACCTCTGTCCCTTCAGTCTTCCAAGAACAGATGAAAGTATGAATTCTTAGGAGAAAATTCTGCTATTAGGAAAGGCATCACCCATCCTTGTAGGCTTGTACAGGGGGGTTGTACAGGGGGGATCGGCGAGATAAGGAGAACGACACACGGATCACAGAAGTGCTTCGAGTCAGCTCTAATGGCGAACGACCCAGAAAGGCGTTTATTAACCCTTTAAATAGTTCTGACTCTTAACAACTCTATTGGTAAATGAAATATGTTTATACTTAATAATTGGTTAGTGTACAGGTGTCACCTTGGCATTGGTACTGGATAAGTGAAAACGTGAGCCATTGGACAAGAAACAAAAATATCCTGCCATTAACTTCAAGCAAATAGCTACGTGTACAGGCTTCCTCCGTGGGCAGGAAATGCTGACTCACTTAAGGTCGTACTGCTGATGTTAGCATCTTTTAAGGACAAAGAACAGCTAGGCTTCAGGTCCATCTTAACCATAGAGCCAAATCAGATCAGCTGTCGGCCTACACATCCTGACAGATTGGAATAGGGAATATAGATTCCTGAAGAGAGATAGGTTTAAAATTTGTCAGATAACACAGGACAGTTCTCTGCTGAGTGTGAGTTGTTTGCTGTACAAAGGCAGGAAGGTTTCACAGTACTTTGTGTAAGGAAGCTAAAGTATCTCTTTGCATGAGATACTTGCAAGTGTAAGTCCTAATAGATGCATAGCCCTGTATCGAAAAACAAAGGGGAGGTTACAAGGAAAGAAAAAAAATCAGATCAAGTCTTGTTCCTTTTTGTAGCAGAAGTCCTAAGTCTACTCATGCGAGGATTTCAGCAAACTACAGACTGCAGATTTTGCCACCACAGCCATGTCCCAGATGGGCTCATTAACTCATTAGTTGTCCTGTAGTTCAAGTCTTAACAAATAACAAGCCCAGAAGAAAAAAATAAAAGCCAGCTTTAGTATTCTTATATAAACTGGACAAAAGCAGCATGAACATTATAGTGACAGTCATTGTTTGTCTTTCATATTGGTTCTACTATTTGATTTCTAACTACAGATGTTTTCTCCTTTTTTCTTCTCATTTTGCCACCTAAAGAATCTTTTGCTGTTCCTGACCTCAGCAATTCAAGAGGTGACTTCTGCATGCAGTTCATTGATGTACACCAAAATATTTCTTTTAATATTTGGTTTTAACACAGACTTACTGTCAGTTGCTTGCTGTGCATTTGTCTGCAGTGATTACTCTTTAGTAGATTTGCACTGTATTACAATTGTGTATTACTTACTTTATTGGTGTTCAGATGAGATAAGTGATTGGTTTTTAATGAAATTTGGCCTACATCTGGTTTCCAGCAAACAAACACAAACTTACTCAAGAGGAGTTTGCAAGAGAGGATCAAATTCAGTCATTTATGCATGATTAAGCTTGATTTTCCTGTTTTGTTCTTGTATTTGAATGTGGAATGTCTTTACTAATAGTCAGATTTTTATCAGAGGTGTGACAGTTACTGTAGAACTAACAGCATTTTGTAAAATTAACTTTATAATTCACTTAAGGGGTTAAGTCACTTAAAATGGTCTGAATACTTTACCAATTAGAAAATACTTCTTTTATGTAAAAAAGTCATGGGTTATATATATACTAAATATATTCTTAAGAAAAACAGGCTGTTTTTATCACCCTAACTAATTACTCAACAACAATTGATTAAGAATTTAGCTGTACCAGGGAGGCTGTTGATTCTTTGCTATCCAGTGAACAATTCTGTGCCACTGTGACAATACGTTCCATAGGTGACTACAGCTCTTTCCATGTTAGGTGCAATGTCTGAGACGATGTAAAAGTTTGAGTGTGAATGATGCACTATCTAATGCATGGCATAATGTGAAGTTGTGTTGTGTTTAATGTCCTTTGTGGAACCAGGGCAAACTGTTCTCTGATTAACAAGTAGTGTCCTAATTACAGTGATTGCATTGTCCTAATAACATGTATTGACTTTTTAGTTGAGACTGACTTGAATACAAGATAGTAATACTACTTTTCTTTTTTCTAAATTAACTTTTCAGGTTATCACTGGGATACATCAGACTGGATGCCAAGTGTTCAGTTGCCAGGTATCCAAGAGTATCCAAATTACGAAGTGGTCGAGGAGTCAGCACCCCTCTACACAGATCCAAATGTCATCGATACAGACTATTACCCTGGCGGTTATGACATAGAAAGTGATTTTCCACCTCCACCTGATGACTTCCCTGCACCTGATGAGCTTCCACCATTACCACCTGAATACAGCGACCAGTTTGAGTCAATACAGCCACCCAGAGACATGCCAGCTGTAGGTAGCTTGGGTTCTTCTACAAGAAGTAGGCAGAGGTTTAACCTTAATCAGTATCTTCCCCATCACTACCCTGCAGACATGTCAGA
Organism: Calyptomena viridis; assembly: GCA_013390005.1. Classification (NCBI taxonomy): domain Eukaryota; kingdom Metazoa; phylum Chordata; class Aves; order Passeriformes; family Eurylaimidae; genus Calyptomena; species Calyptomena viridis. The sequence goes on along the minus strand of WEIV01006071.1, from coordinate 44,154 downwards.
ACCTCAGACCACAACCAGTGGTGTCAGCGGCAGTTACAGAGAACCTTACGCTCCTTACACATTAGGGTACAATCAAGACTTTGAAGCACCCACTGTAGACAACATGTCCATGTCTGTGTATGCTTCCACAGCTTCCTGCTCTGATGTGTCAGCATGCTGTGAAATGGAGTCTGAAGTCATGATGAGTGACTATGAGAGTGGAGATGATGGTCACTTTGAAGATGTGAAAATTCCTTCACTTGATTCCCAGCAACATACAGAAGTCTGACACACTCAACAAAAGTGCCTGGACTCTAACAAACTTTATCAAATCTAGAACAATTTTCAAAAGCTTTTTTATTTTTTCTGTTTTTTCCCAGCCACAGTGAGTGCTTTTGTTTCAGTGAGCTAAACTGGCATGGCAGCATTGGATCATGCAATTCATTTCACTAAATCAGCCTTTTTCCATTTTCTGACCTACTGTAATTGGACAGTTACAAGATATCCATTGGCTGTGCCATTTCTGAACATCCTTTTTGTACTTACATTGTCTATGTTTAAAAAAAATCACATACCACTTTTCCATGTTAGCATGATGCATATATTTATATAGTTCTAATGCAATTAATTTTCTCCTATTTTTTGTAAATGTTATGTACAGTTTTGATTTTAATAGTTTTAACTAGATTTTGTAGATATTTTGTGAATTTGTTTTCCACTGAAACTAGTGGTGTTAGTGTACCATTAAAAATGAGCACCCGTATTATAATCAGGGCATCACTGTATGTATTCCCCCAAAAACTAAGGTTTGACATTTCATTCTAAAACATTCAGCATATTCACACAATTTCAATTGTACATATGTTAGGTCTGATACTTTTCTGGGTCAGCTATATGGAAATGTCTTAAATGGGTTGCTGTATTTTAGAACTGTAAACATTTTTTTCCCTTCTTGGAAAGTGTGTTGGGGACCCTCTGCATACCAGTTTAGAACCAAAACCACCATGACACAGTTTTTATAGTGTCTGTATATTTGTGATCCAATGGTCTTGTAAAGGTTTTTACTGAAAATTACCATTAGCCAGTCTTTCTTACTGACAATAAATTATTAATAAAATACTTTAGCTTTTCTCTGTGTATCTCTATTATATACCATTGACAAAGCATTCAGTGCAGCATTTTATAAGTGTGTGTATGTTTTGTACTGTATTAAGTTACTTGCTCCAAGCAACTCATTTTCCTCTCCGAAATCAGCCTGCAGCTGTGTTAGAGATGCTCACAAGATGGCAGTGTGTGTCTGCTTAATGGTGTTTTTAAAAGTAATTGGGCCTCTCTGAATAAAGATTGATGGGTATCAACCTCCAGTAGCCTTCTCAGTAGTTTGCATTTTTCTTTAAACATATATCAGCTATGTAAATTACTGAGTACTTTTTATGAAGTCCCAAAAATATATACAAAAAATTCCCCAAGATCTTTAAAGCAGTTTCTCCCCTCCTTTACCATCTGAATAGTTAGGCTGAAATGTCTGTGCCAGTATCTGAGTTTGTGCTAAATACGCTGATGTTTTTATGCAGTTATGTTTCATGCTAGAAGCCTACCTTGAAAAGTCAAGATGGGATACAGTTTGCTTGTATATTATCCCAGTGCTTTTTTGACTAGAAAAGAACAAAGCCTCCAACAGAGCTCTCTAGCATAAATTTGCTCTGATGGCAAGCTTAAAGGAATAGTATAACTGGGTCTTCTGCCTCTTGCTTCAGGGATGATTTTTAAGTTTAGGTTTCCTGGCACATTAGTGCATTTTTAATACAGCCTGAAATCCTTTTAGCTTCCTCTTCATTTTGTTCCTACTGTCATAAAATTCTGTATCTTAAAAGGCACAATACTAGATTCAGTCATGAGTGCTAACCCTCAGCCTTCCACAATCTAGCAGAACAGGGTACTGGATTTCTATTTGGAGTGCTGTTTAGGTACAAAATGGAACAACTCTCAGCTTGGCAGCTGTATAATGGAAATGGATGGATTACAGGACAGAGCCAAAGAGCTGGGCACAGATACTCTTACTTGCCTATATGTAGATAAGTCATGAGATTCTTATGTAAAAAGGCTAAAAAAAATCACTACGAAACCATATTCTGGCCGTGTGCTGCAATCTTCACCCTGAGAATTAAGAGCTTCTTGTACATCAGCTCGTGTTAGGATTTTCTTACTTAATAGCTTTAGAAGAGTCTTAGAGAACTGTGAATAGAGGGTATCACACACTGTAGTAATTCAGATCACTGCTTAAGGCCCATCTTGAGCTATGAAGGTTAAGCCTAGTGGCAGTTTGGCTCAAGGTTCCTTAATATTCCTCAGTAGGAATGAGCTTCGGGAGTCACCAAGAGGAGACACTGCACAGATTTGCGTCATTTCAGAGTTTATAAGGATTCCCAGTAAAGATAAAAGCCTGCCCTACATATACATTTTCTAAGTAATTCATTTACAGAAGAAAGGCCTGCAAACAGATTTTTAAAATTTGAAAGTGTGAAGGACAGGAATATCGACACTTCAATATACTTTATTCACAGTACTGTTAACTGAAGGCTAACATAGGTCATGATGAAAAGGAACAATGTCTCTGCAGTGAAATTCCAAGCCAATGTAAGAAAACGTTTTGCTGAAAGTATCATTATCTTTTTTTTTTTTCCTCTTCACAAGAACTGTGCTGCTAGGCAACATGCAACACCCAGGTTATACTTCACAGCAGAAGACAAAGCAGCACCATAACAGTCACTTACGGAAATAGCAGGCATTTTCAACTCCACAACAGCTTGGCAGTTGGTAAGTAAAGAAAGACCAGGTTAGACAAATGCTCCCTTTGTTGGAGCTCCTATCGCATAATTCAGGTCCAGTAAGTGTAATTAAACTTGCTTTTCCAGGCAGAGCTACAGCTATACACCAGACCAAGCTGGTGATATTTTAAACCAAATTAAAACTGATACAGCAGAGCATTGCTTTTGACTCAGTAGTAATCCAAGACATTCAAAAGCATAGGCCAGGTGAATTAATTTATAAGTCAAACATTTTAAAATGGGGAATTTCTGTGAAATCACACACCCACTATTCCAGTGTTCATCTGTCCTTACAGCCAGAGGTTTATGTTCAGATATGTTTCAATTTGTGCCCATCGCTTATCGTGCCATAGGGCACCCCTGAGAAGAGCCTGTTTCTGTCTTTACATCTTTACATTAGGTATTTATAAACATAATAAGTTTCCCACTGAGCCTTCCTTTTTTTTTTTTTTTGTCCAGACTGAGCAGTCAGTTCATGTGAAAGAAGCATCAGTTTCTTTATCATCTGGCTGGCCCTTTGCTGAACTGTAGTAAACTCCCCTGTGGAAGTAATTTTTTCTATTTTAAAATAGAAGCTAGTAGAATTTAAAGATTTCTTGAGCATATTTGAGTCAAGTTCATTGCTGGTTTGTCCATTCTACATTTTATTTGGAATGCATGAAATGTGTCACTTTGCCTTGAAGCAGAGAACAAACTGCAATTCTACCTGATTTAGGAGTAATTGAGGCAGAATCANCACATTTGAGCATTTTAACATCTTTCTTAAACTGAGGGGCCCACAACTGGACACAGGACTCGAGGTGCAGCCTCACCAGTGCTGAGTACAGGGGAAGAATGACTTCCCTGGTCCTGCTGGCCACACTATTCGTGATACAGGCCAGGATGTCATTGGCCTTCTTGGCCACCTGGGCACACTGCTGGCTCATGTTCAGTTTCCTATCGACCAGTACCCCCAGGTCCCTTTCTGCCTGGCTGCTCTCCAGCCACTCTGTCCCCAGCCTGTAGTGCTTCAGGAGGTTGTTGTGGCCAAAGTGTAGAACCCAGCGCTTAGATTTGTTAAATCTCATGCTGTTGGATTCAGCCCATCTATCCAGCCTGTCAAGGTCCCTCTGCAGAGCCCTCCTGCCCTCTAACAGATCAACACCTTGCTCCCAACTTGGTGTCATCTGCAAACTTACTAATGGTGGACTCAATCCCTTCATCTAGACCATCAATAAAGATATTAAACAGGATTAGGCCCAACACTGACCCCTGGGGGACACCGCTGAAACAACAGACAACCCTATAAAACTTATTTCAGTCAATATTTAACATCCACACCTGGTCTGAGAACTTCGGGACTGAGGCATATACACTTAGTTGAAGGAACATGACCAGAGTACCAGGTTTTGGCTTCTTCTCCAAGGATATTTATGCAGAATGTTTTTCCACTGTTCCCTGTTCTACCCATTGCCTCCATGAAACAAGTATGTCCCAAGCAACCATATCTAAGGAAAGTTCCTGCACTGCCCAAGGGATACAAACATGAATCCACTCAAGCCAAAGAAGGTATGAAATCAGTCTCTTAACTTCAAGACAGAAGATCCACTTTTTATTGGAGTACAGGGGCAAGAAGGAATGCACTATTTCCACCTCGAATCTATCTGTACAATCCTTAAATGAAGACAGCTGCAGGGATCAGTTTATGTTCTGTCAGGGTTCATGACTGACACCTATCTGCAGAAGAGACCAGTGCTGAGTAAGTGCAGTTCACCAAAGTGCCTCGGAGAATTCCCAACTTGGCCTTGCCCTCAGAGAAGCCATGCTGAATGTCTTGAATCACCTCCCTGTGCCTTTAACGCAGCTTCTAGGAGGATTTGTTCCATGGCCTTCCCAGGCACAGAGGTGAGGGTGACAGGTCAGTAGTTCCCAGGGTCTTCCTTTCTATTCTTTTCAAAGATAGGCACAATGTTTCCCTTTTTCCAGTCATCTGGAACTTCACCTGACTGCCATGACCTTTCAAATACGGAGTTTGACTTGGCAACTACATCCCAGAGTCCTGAGGGAATTGGTTGATGTATCTTGTAAACTTACATACCCTTACATACATTCAGGTTCCTCAGGTGGTCATGAACCTGATCTTTACTTACAGTCAGAGGCACTTTGCTCCCCCAGTCTCCATCCTGCTGTGCATCCTCTAGAGAGGTATAGGAAGAGAAGTTGCCATTGAAGACAGAGGCAAAAAAGTTAAGTACCTCAGCCTTTTCCTCATCCATAGTTACCAGTTTATCCACCTTCTATGATGGAATGACTACATCAGTGGACAAGGGAAGGGCTACAGATGTCATTTATCTGTAAAGCCTTTGACATGATCCTCCCAACAACCTTCTCTCTAAATTGGAGAGAGATGGATTTGATGAGAAGACTGTTGGGTGGATAAGGAATTGGTTGAATGGTCACATCCGGAGGGTAGTGGCCAACATCTCAGAGTCACGTCACTCATGCCCATCAAGTGTTGTCCCTCAGGGGTCCGTACTGGGACCAGTGTTATTTAATATATTCATGACATAGATGAGGGGACCAAGTGCTCCCTCCCCAGATTTGCAGATGATACCAAGCTCAGTGGTGTGGTTGACACACCTGAAGGACAGGATGCCATCCAGAGGGACTTGGACAAACTCAAGAGCTGGGCCCATAGGAATCTCATGAGGTTTTACAAGACCAAGTGCAAGATGCTGCACCTGCATTGGGGCAAACCCTGGTATGAATACAGGCTGAAGGATGAAGAGATCAAGTGCAGACCTGCAGAGAAGGACTTGGGGGTGCTGAAGGATAAGAGGCTAGACATGAACCAGCAATGTGCACTTGCAAACCAGAAGGTCAGTCGTGCCATGGGCTGCATCAAAAGGAGCATGGCCAGCAGGTCAAGGGAGACAATTCTGTTTCTCGACTCCTCTCTTATGAGACCCCAACTGGAACATTACATCCAGCTCTGAGGTCCCCAAGCACATAGACATTAACCTGTTGGAGTGAGTCCAGAGAGTCACCAAGATGATTAGAGGGATGGAGCACCTCTCCTATGAGGAAAGGCTGAGAGAATTGCGATTGTTTCACCTCGAAAAGAGAAGGCACTGTGGTGACCTAATTGTGGCCTTCCAGTAGCTGAAGGGAGCCTAGTAGACAGACAAAGACTATTGACAAGGGCATGCAGTGACAGGACAAGGAGAAATGGCTTCAAAATGAGAGAGTAGGTTTAGATTAGATATTAGGAAGAAATTCTTTACTGCCAGGGTGTTGAACCACTGGAACAAGTTGCCCAGAGAAGTTGTAGATGCCTGTCCTTAAAACCATGACAATGCCTCATTCCTCAAAGCGTTCAAGGGCATGAACATGGATGGAGCTCTGAGCAACTTGGTCTAGTGAAAGGTGTCCCTGCCAACAGCAGGGGTGTTGGAACTAAATGATTTTTAAGGTCCCTTCCCACCCACATCATATTACTCATAAGCTCTGTCCAGATCATAGTTCTGCACACTAACAGTAGCTGCAACGTGCCACACCGAGGTACCTGCAGCCTCCATGGAAGGAGTCTACACATTTCACTGAAAAAGCTCTGCACACACTCCACACACAAAAGTCAGACAATGAAGAGGTTGGTGCCTCAGTTTCTTTTCATAGTCCTTGACAATTTTTAGCATTAAACTGCATTCCAGCCTACGCAAGCCTTCATAAAAACACTGAAAAGATGAAGTCCCCATTAAACCAAGCATGCTGAAGCAGACATAAATTTTGTCGGCATTATTCATTCTTCCACAGCTGCAATGGGGGGAAAATAAAAATAAGAGCACAGTGCAATATCCAGTACAGCTGCAAAGACTAAAATGAGATCTTTGCTTTGATCTTAGGGGAAAAAATTTAAGAGAAAGATAATTAGAATTACTTCCCCTCATGTAAAGGAGAAACTTGCTGATAATCAAAATCTTATTAATTATCAATGCCCAACATCCATTGCTAAACCTGATCCACAGAGCATTCCAATTATAACATACATCTAAAATCTCACACACAAATTAGACATTGGAAGCAGTTACCCAGGAGTCAAGGCTATCAGTAAGAACATAACATTGTTACCATTAGAACAAGAGCAAATAGTCTGATTTAGCATTATCAAAGCGAATCCATATGCCTTTCTAGACTTTTTGCAGCATATGGTCATTTCCCAGTTTATTTTCTTATAAGCTTGTCGAAACTTTCAATGTGAGGAAAAGCACTGAGAAGCCCAATTATCTGAATGAGCCATTCTATCATTAATCCCCAGGGTCCCAATTGGAAAACATGCTAAGCAAGATGAATTGCTTTCAGAGCTTGTATTTAACTTTGAAGAAATACACAGGGAAAGATTGTGTTGCTGCATCAAAAAATTAATTTTCTAGTTTCATCTTTTTCTAGAGAACTTGAAGCACTGACAGTAATCTATAACTTGAAAGTTCAAAGACCTCCTGTTTAAACAATTAATACTTCACAATGGCCATATAGGTAACAAGAACATCTCTGATTTTCACTAGGGAAAATATAACTCTCAGAGAAAAAGGTTAACAATATAATTAACCTGACAACTGGAGCCTGATTGCATGTATTGAGCTTTTTTTGGTTTAAAGCCAAACACACTTCTGTCCCATTAAAAATTCACAGAACTCACCTCCAAAAACTCAGTGTAGCTCTTGAGAAACACCTAGAAAGCAGGAGAATAAAGTTCACTTTGGCTGAATTAGGTTAGACACTTAAAGTGCTTAAATACACATCTTTCACTGATTGCCCACCTCAATAGCTGGAGGAGGCTGAGAAAGCCAGAAAGCCATCTAACCTGGGCAATAGGAAAAGATAAAGACAAAAGATGGACCTAGTGTCCCAAGAAACCAAGAGCAACAAAACAACTAGATTAAAAAAAAAAACAAAAAACCAAAACCATACCAAAACCACACACACAAACCACAACAGCAACTTATCAGCTCAGAGCCAGGCAAAAGAAGCAAAATGTGAGGAATTTTGAAAATCAGAAAAAGATGGCTACTAAAAGTAGAGAGTGGCTGAGGCAGAGAGAAGGTTTGCTTTAAGCTCAAGAAAGTATACCCTAATAACAGTTTCAAAGTATTTTAGTAGGCTGTGTCTTAAGTATTTTAGACACTTAAATTCACAGCCTAGAGGCTTCCTCTGACTTAGCGTGGGCTTATTCTTGCTCAGTGTGGAAGTTTTTCTGAGAGCTAGATGCAGAGCTATGTTCCTTGAGTTAAAGTCCCATCTTATTTGGGAGATAGTAAACCTTTTCAGGCTGTCCTCAGTAGCCTTCCTAAGAGGAAAATATTTTAGTTCTTAATAGGGCTACTAGAATCCATATGCATCACTATTGCTGCCACCCTTGACTTTCTTACTGGTCACTCTAAAAATACCACCATCAATATTTTAACACTATGAAGGAATGAGGCAGACTCAAAATTAAGCCTCCTCAGTCTCATGGGGACAGCAGCTCATTTCTCTTCCATTTCTTCGGTTCTAGTTGAAGCTAATAAATCCTGTTGCCAAAGCCCTGCTGAACAGTCCACATCCACTTTGCCTCACAGCACAATCACACAGCAGGGAGGGCTGAATTTATATCTCCAGAATGGATCTCACACCATTAAAACAAGTGGAGAAAAGGTCTTGCATTAAGGGGCTGAAACTCAGCTCTGACTCCTTCTGAATTCATATATTACTGAGTCACCTCTCAAAGAAGGAAAACATAGTTATGCTGTACTTTAAATGCCAGTGATTATTTCCCTGTGTCTGGAAAGAAGCATGGTCTTTTAAGTGCTACTGATCTTCAGGATATTTGTTGGGGATTTTTGTTGGCTTTTTTGGTGATTTTGTTGGAGGTGTTTTTTGGCTATAACTAGTCAATTTTCTTGGGAAGAGACAGAAATATCTTCCCCCATATTCATATTTGATTGAACTGCTCTACCAAAAACATATTCAACTCAAACAATTTTAGGATCCTCTACAGAAAACAATGGTCTTCAGGTAAAAGATTCAGGACTGTCCACCTTGGCTGACCTCTCATAACAGGGTTAAAACCTTAAGGAAAGCTTGTAACAAACAAATTTTGTTTATCTCTCTACAGAGTTAATAGAAAAAGATGCTTTAATTATGGAGGGTATATTGAACAGTTCCATCCATGTCCAGGGATTAGTGTACAAGGTTGAAAAATACTTCATTCCTATACTGTGTTTAAGTAGGCTTTACTATTAAGAATAGCTAGATACATTGATGTCCGATAATAGCAAACACCTACAGAGTCTAAGAAAATGAGAAAGTTTAAGAAGGAATCCTCTGTACAGAGCATTTCAGAGTAATTCACAATTAATATTTCTCCATGTTTCCCATGTATTTTTCATTTACCACAAGCTTAAATCTACAGTACTTTGCCTATCCTCTCCCCAGTTCCCAGTTGCATGGTATTTCATGGACAGCCACATCATGTACCACATCTTTCAGCCTTGGCCCTGTCACTGACTCCTTCACTGCATAAACCATGCCATGAGCCTCTAAGAGCCAAATCAGCTCTTCGACTTGTCCGTAGCAGTACACAGTACCCAGTGAGTACTAATACTGCTGAAGATGTAGTATTTAACAAAAGAAAATGAAATGAAGTTTTGTAGGAGCATCAAATGACAAAACTTCTAACTGCCATGATCAAAACCATCCAAACAACACAGAAGTGAACATGCTTTTTAAAGAGACACAAGAAAGGCAGCTAAACAGGCAATTCTTAGCATGGAGCACAGATTGTACAAGGATGCCCTATTAGCAAGCTTGTACCATTTATTCCAGCAAGGCTTGAAAGACAAAAAGGAGAATGCCACAGTATAACAGGAAAGCAAGGAAGGCTATCAACTCCAGAAGGTTGAAATCATACAAAAGTGAGAAAAAGAAGAAACAAATTCTGGCAAGTACAGTGCAGAGTAAGATTATCCAGAAATGTTTGAGGATCAATTTGCAGATATCAAAAATGAAATTTTATTTTAAAATACATTAAAAGTAGAAAGTTCTACCAGAAAAACTATAAATATAAAACTAGTTAAAGACCAAGATCTAGCAGGAACCTCTGAGAATTCCATAGCAGATGTTTTCCCCACTGCATTCGTGTCCTCTGTGGAAAAAATTGAAATGTTCCAATGCCTTAACATGAAAATCATACAATAAAAAGATATTAGTGAATGAGAATAAACAGTATCAACGACAACATGGCATCAACCCAACAAATCTAAATCACTTAAGGATCAGAGGCTCAGGTCTTCTGGGTCATAGCTAACTAAAGCCTTCTCGGGACCACAAGACTGATCACTGACAAAGACAGGATACCAGCAAGATGAACCAAGTACCAGCTTCTCATGGATACAGCATTTAAGAAAGAATGCAAATACTAATAGCAGAAGCAGACAGACAAATGCAGATTGATGGTTTAACAACCTGGTCTGTTGCTTGTAAAATGAGAACTGAATCAGATCACATGACACCGATTTGGGCATTCATGAATTCTCTATACCATCTTTTCATGTTTTCTTTGTTCCCACACATAAAAGACAGAAGAGCACCCACCATGACCATTACCAAAGCCATTCATTCAAACAGCTTGGTCTTATCTAACATAAAAACAGATCTCCTGTGACATTAGGAATATAATCAACATCAGAAGACAAAAGCTACACATTTTTGCTGTCAACCAGACAGTTATGGAACAGAACAGAAATTCAGGTTCAGGTAAAAATACTAAGTTAGAATAACTACGCTAACATAACCAGATGAGTATTTCCTGAAATACTCATTACATAGCCAGCTCTAACTTTGACAATGAAAAATGGAAAAAAAAGGAAAAAAAAGAAAATTTCCTTTATGTGAAGTGATTTGCTGGGGTGCCAATTTGTATTTGATGAGTGGACGATCTAAAGAAATACCATATTAAAATTAAAACTTAAACCCTCTATTTCCAAATCAAAAGCAGAGTTTTTGCCAAGATTTCCCACAAAAAGGGCAACTGTTTTAGCAGTTTGGAGCACTGAATAAAGATGTAGAGGAGTTATATTAGTGTCTTTTCCCAACATTTGTGAATTATTTCAGTTCTTCTCCTTCACTGTTTTGGCTAGCTCTGTTAGTGTGAAAACACTGGTTTCGTCTAACTTTAAATAGAAAACATTACAAAGGCAAATAAAACAGGTGAAGTCAACATCAAACTCTACAGCCTGAAGTTAGCATGCAGTCTCTCAAAAGCAGATAAACTATGAAAATGTATAAAATAAAACTGAATTATGTTTGCATCCCCTTTCAGGGGATATCATAGGTGAAAGGAAGAGTTTTCTTCCTCCTAATATTCTAAGTACTTGTATTTCTACACAGTAGAAATTAATCCAAACTCAGTGAGCTGCCTTTTCTTTGGGAATTACAAGAACTGTAACATACCTTCTATTCAATTAATAATAAACAACTATTATGTTAGGTATACTTAGGACTCAACAAGATTTTATTCATCAACATTTATATAGTTCAACTTCACATTAATTCAAAGGAATGATGCGATAAATGCAGATCAACACTCAACAGCCACACAGGGCAATGCAGCAGTACTGACACCACAGGTTTGGAAATTACTGGCAACCCTAACACTGGCACTCAAGCACAAAGGCCTTCCTGCCTTTTCAAATTCCAGCTTTTTCATGATTATTGCTACTGCTTCTTCCTGAGAACTTTAGAAGCATCACACACTGCAAAATACCTAGGTACATTCATAGTATGTGCAAAAAATACTTGTTACTTGGTAAGATGGAACATTTCTTCAACATCCTCATCCTTTGATAAGGAAGCACTACAATGTGGCTCTCCTTCAAAGAGCACTACTGGACCAGTAAAATCACCAGCAAAAAACCCCACCAGGAATCTTGGAGACTTTTCAAGGGTTCAGTTCTAGTTGTGACAAAAACTATGCACAGTCTTGGAGGGGTCAGGACCCCAAAGCAGCACTTGCTGCTGGCCAGTCACTGCCTTCCAAAACATTTCTCTTTGTAAGACTAGATAACATTAGAAGGAGGCAAGTCTGAAGGAGGGCAGGTTTAGATGAGATATTAGGAAGAAATTCTTTATTGTAAGGGTAGTGAGGCATGGAACATGTTGCCCAGAGAGGTTGTAGACTCCACATCCCTGGAGGTGTTCAAGAACAGGCCAGATGGGGCTCTATGTAACTTGATCTAGTGGAAGCTGTTCCTTCCTGTAGCAAAGAAGTTAAAACAAGATGATCTTTAAGGTCCCTTTCAAACCAAACCATTCTATGATACTTGTGCTTGCATTTCTCCCCTCCAAAACTCCAGTACTGTCTCTCTTATGTGCTTCATTTCCCTAACTCTACCTCAAGGCTCCTGCCCAGAGTAGTAGCTCAGCATGGCAGGAGCAACCAGTGGTCTGGCATTACAGCTACACATATTTCTGAGATTCCCTCTATCATTCTGTTTTTTCCTTCTGCTGTTTACTCTGATTCATGCTGCTGCCCCTAATACAGCTGTGGACGTTACAGGTAGCAAGAAGAGCCATCCCCAGAGCTCATCCTGCTTTCCATTCAGCAGCAACTCGGGGAGCCTCTTTAACCAGAGGTGCTCATAGGGAAAACCTGAGTACCAGAAACTCTTCTTGCGGTCACAAGGGGCCGCTATTAACTGTTATAATCCAGACGGGTTTGGAAAGCACTGCATGCATCAACATCAAGCAAAATTCTCAGAACAATGAAACTGAATGTTCAGAAATGCACGAGCCTCTCCTGAGCTAGAGATGCCTTTTTCTTTTTTTGGTAGAGGATTTGTGTTACTGCTACTCTTATCAAGGAACAGAACCAGTGTACCACTACTATGCAGCTTATTACGAAGCCACAGAATTACAAGTAACACTTGAACTGCCCTTTAGATAGTGCAGATGGCATGCCAGCCTGAATTAGTGAAACTGGATATTGTCATGGTTGCCTGGTATACAAATTAGCAAAGAAAACTATTCCCTGGGGAAAACAAGCACACAAAGATGGAAAAGTAATGTGCGTGTGAGCTGCAGCCATAGCCAAAACACAGAATCTGATGCTGAATGACACTGGACAGATGAAAGACACTCAGGGGACCACTGTATTTCAGATCTTCAGATGGCACCAGACTGCACAGCTGGGAGCTCATCATCTGGTCTAACACATCTAGAGCAATACTACCTTTCTGATTATTATTATTATTACCAGCAAGATAGTAAGGGAATTGCAGGCTGAAGCCGATTCATAATACTCTCTGAATCATCTAAAAAGTATTTATTCCTAGTTAGAATTACAATGTAAATGGATTTCAAAATGATCACAATGTATCTTTAACCTGTGATCACAACACCAACCTGGTTCTTTGTGCTTAAAGGATCAGTTCAAAGATGTCTCTACTATTCTGATTTTACTGTCAACTTTGGAACTTCTGCAAATGAACTGTCAGCCTCTCAGGCTGAAGAAGCTTGCACCCAGCCTTTTGGTCTACATGACTGATTGTGCTCAGCGTTACTTGGGTAGGAGAAATACCCAAGGCAGTACTCAAGAGAACTTAGAATTACAGAACATTGTTCAGTTCGAACTTCAGTGCATCTTGCCACATACCAATACACTTCTGGTACAGCTGCAGAGAGGTGTCCCTCCTCCCATTTTAGAGGGTCAGGCATCACTAAGGATGAAAAAACTGACCACTTTATTCCTCCAAAGTAACAAGGATCTAAGCTGAAAAGCAAATTAATGAAGACTTGTCATAAAATTGCCACACAGAATCGTGACTGCTGCCCAAACTGACTGGAGGTGGGCATTAGAAGGAGCAGTAGTCAGTCCAGATTCTGCTTCATTAAACAGTATTGAAAAGCTTGATGTCATGTCTTCTCCAGAGTAGTAATAAAATCAACATAAGGAGGTCACAGTGAGACCTGGACTAATATCCATTCCTTCATCATGCTTACACACAACTTCTCCATCTCCTTTACAGAAAACTTGATTAGAACATGGAGACTTTACTCCTTGGTCAGTCTGGCCTCTCATACCGGCTCTCCTCCATTCAATCAGCCCCCAAAGCAGCTCAGCTTTTTGCAGGATTCACACGAACCACGTAGCTCCAGCCAGACAAGCAGCCCTTTTGCAGCTCACCTCTACTGGAGGCATTACTCTCAGCAAAACTTCTCTCCTCTGACTGTTCTCAAACGAAGGCTGTGCCAACCTTCCCATCTCCTCACATTAATCCTATGCAATCCTCAGGTTCAGTGCAGAGCACTGAGGACACACACTCTTATTATTGTATCAACATACAATATTTAATACAAAGCTTCATAGGAGTTTTCAGCAAGGATCTGAAGAAAGTTCACATGACAACATGGAAGGGGGGCAGGCAGGAAAGCCAAACAGGATTTCAGGGGTTTGTGGTTTCAATTACAAACAAAAGAAATAACAGGCCTTTTATCATTAGGATTGTGCACAAGCAGCTCAAAAGCAACTGTAATCTAAAAGTGTAGTCCTTTGTTTTATTAGTCATCTAAACAGACAGAAGCTGATGTCAGAATGAGGCAGACTAATTCCATTCCAAATATACACACTGCAGCTTGCTTAAAGCCTCTGTGCATTCCCTTCAACCATGACCCTGCTGTTCAAATTCCCACCCTGGCTAATCTCCAACTTGAACACATCCTTCTTGCCACTGTATTTGCAGTCTTCACAGAATAATAAGCAAAACCATATTATCCTTGAAGATTTACCCCCTGGTAAATCCCCTTCTTAGGCTCATCTAGCTTGTTAAAGAAATTGTCTTCCTATATTTACTTCAGATAAATTTGGGTCAGCAATAACAACATTTTTTAATGTACATATTTGTTTAGAGTTTCCTTTCTTAAATTATTCACCTTTGTCTTTGTTTATTCATCACCATATATACTGACTCTTAGAATCAGGTTGAAAGTTCACAATTTACCAGTTCTGTCAGCCAGTAAATAAACCTCTAAAATCTAAACATCAATTCTCTTGTGATGACTGATTCAGCTTCTAAAACATACAGCTCATTGGTTTTAACAGCACATTTTCTTTCACATCAGATATGTTGTACAGTTGCACCAAATCCAGAACAGTTTTCCTGAAATAGCAAATCAATAGCTGCAAACAACATAGTATTTGTATAGTATGTGTTCTGAAGTTGTTGCTTTATTTAGAAGACAAAATATTACACCAAAGTATTTCTGGAGGTTTTTTCTTCTCCATGCACATTTTTGTGTGTGCATGATGACATTTTTTTGGTCTGTAAGTAGTTGGTTTGTCCATATCATTTTTTAAACATGCTGTATTGCTCAGTGAGAGGTACTTCAGGTTTTCCTTGGCTCTTTGCTGTAATTG
Organism: Calyptomena viridis; assembly: GCA_013390005.1. Classification (NCBI taxonomy): domain Eukaryota; kingdom Metazoa; phylum Chordata; class Aves; order Passeriformes; family Eurylaimidae; genus Calyptomena; species Calyptomena viridis. The sequence goes on along the minus strand of WEIV01006071.1, from coordinate 28,920 downwards.
CTAATAACTCTGGTCCACCATAAAGGATATCTGTTTACTGTATTGTAACAGCACCCTTAAGGGTGCACAGTGAATACATATTTAGAGAGAGGGAAAATTACCTTGAAAAGCAAATACAAAGATGGAGGTAGAAGAAAGGCTACAGTAGTAAGAGACAGTCCACTAAAAAGAAAGTTAAATCAACAGAGAAAGACAGAAAAATTAGTAAAGTTTCTAGAGCACCAACACTTGATAACATGTAGTTGCAAGGGACACCTACATCATGTACGGAAAAACATCCTTTTTTCAAGCTTTTGGCTATCATGTAACTTCTTTACAGATAAGGTGGGCCTAATTGGCTTAATTTATAAGAAAGGATACAGAGCTATGCTAGAGACAGTCTTACAAAATACATGGATGCTTTATTTTCAGGGTCCCTCAAAGCCACTAAAAAAAAAGTTCCATAACATAAAAAAACCTCCAACAACAAACGAATAAAAAACCCTACCAAAAAACCCAACCCTCAACAAATAAAACCCCCCCATCAAACAAAAACCCAAACAAACAAACCACTCCCCAACAACAACAAACAAAAGAAAAATACAGTTCTGAAGGCGACCAGACATAATGGAGAACATGTGAGACTTCCTGCCACCAAACACACCCAGTGCATGATGCTGGATTACCACAGTCAGTCCTGGCCAGCACTAGCTGGTTCTGTTGCCCTTCCCCTTACCTCCCATTGATAAAACCAGCTCCCCACCTCTCCACTGCCATGTGCTTGCACAGCCTTCAGCTTTGCCATGAACCAAAGAGTCCATATGACATAGCAGTTGAACTTACTGACAAAAAGCAAGTACTCCATTTCCCAAGACAGTTTGCTACTTACCTGTGGAGGGACAGGGCTAAAAGAACAAGGGTGATTAGAGGGCAAAATGCTAATTCCCATTTCATTACAAGCAACACTTGTTTGCCACACTCTATACTAAACCAGTGAAGCATTGCTATGATTCTGTAAGCCACTGAGATTTTGGAATTGCTTCCTACCTTTCATAGGTATCTGACTAGAAAAGATACATCCTCTTCTCCACCCTACATTTCCCTTATTTCAAGCACTCCTTCCTCCTTCTGGCTTGTAACTACTGAGAGGTCTTTATCGTATTCTTCTTAGGGGAAGACCTCTTTCTCCTTAAACACAACACCTGCAAACCATCAGCTGCTTCACCAGAGTCAAACTGGACTTTACCTACCCTCTCTTTGCAAGCTAGTAAGTGCCTATCCTGTGACAGGAGGCTTCCCTAATGCAGAAACTTAACTACAGGAAGACATTAGGGCATTCTAGACATAGCCTGTATGCCTCCCCACTGCTTCATTCCTTACAACCAGACAAATCCATACCTTTTCCTTCCTTACCAGGCTCCTTCTAGTGCTGCCTGCTTAGCCCAGCTTTTTAGACATGCAGATCTTCCAACTGGGCAAGAATTACAATTATAATAACAACATCAACCTAAGAGGATTCAGGTGTGTATTTGCTGCATTTGACACTTCTCACAGAGAGGCACTTGCTCTGGATATCGTTCCCAATTAAGTCTGACTACCACTTGCATTAACACCTCTCATTGAGAATTCACATTGGCTTATTACATCTGCTTTGCAGAGAGCTACAAATTATGAAAAGTATCAGAGGGAACTTTGTGTTTTACAAGATAAATTAAATATTTTACAATGTTTTACAAATATTTATGATTTTTTTTCCTGAGAGCTAATTATTATGTAGCAAGTGTATTTACCAGAGAACAGAACCTTACTTTCTTGATAACAAGATCAAAAAAAAAAAAAAAAGGTGATGCATGTTACTTGTCTTTATGGACAATTATAACTATTTGTTCTGCAAGCAGACTGAAAATAAAAGTGTACTGGTGTAGCCCATTTCAATAATATACCTTTGACCTCAAAGTATCCATATTAACAGGTAGCCTATGACAGCATACACCATATTACACAAAAACCAGTTTAAGATAAGCATATAAAACCTCTCTAAAAGAAACAGCATGTCTTCTTGTACATGTCATAATAAGGCTAATGCTTAGTTTAAAGATATTTCTTAAGCATTCTATTGTGTGTATTGATCCAAGCTTTAAGGTTCATCTGGTGTACTTTAAAATTTCTTCCAGAGCTCTGGAGGAAAATGGTAAGCTAAAAACATGCAGGGTAATAAAGAGATAGAAAACACCTTTCATAATGATTAAATATATATTTGTGCTAGGGTTTATCTCGCTGATGCAGCTGTTTACTTGGTCATTTTCCTTGATTCATCTACTTATTTTTCTTACTTAAAAAATGCATCAATACAATAGCTGTCCAGAGTGAGATGCATAAATGTCTCTGGTATTTAAATCGTCTCTCACACAGCATAGGACTTTCTTTTCCAATTCAGCTATCTATCTCTTTTTTTTTTTTCAGTTCAGAGGGTGCAAGAGGGGCTTTAGAGAAGAGGATTGCAAGTTGCATGTATCCAAATGTGTCTGGCATGTGCATTCAAATACCAAACATCTAAATTCCATTTGAAAAATCCTTCATTCTAGTCAAAACCAGAACATAACTAGCCTACTAAGGAAGAGTCATAACAAGATCTCACACTGGTAACAAGAACATTTTATTTCTATTAAAGGTACAAATCACCACACAGAAGATTAGCTATTAACCGTAGCATTATTTCACTTGCTACTAACTAAAGCAACAGGATAGGTGTTAGAAATAATACAACAGAAGAGGCAGAAAGATCAAAGAGGCTATAACACCTATCCAGGGCTTATCCTTCCTCTTCTACCTCACTGCACAACTTCCCTTGCAATATTGACATCAGGACAACTGACCTCCTGATGGAGCTGTGCTGGGATCTCTTACACTTCTCCTGTCCAAGCAGATTCTACTCCTTGGAGCATGACAGGAATTTTGAGAGCAGATCTGCCTCCTTTCCCTCTAGAGTAGTAGTGTCCACAGGAAAGTTACCCTAAAGTCCAGTCACCTAAGCCATCTTACTTTCTCTTTTTTTTTTTACCTGCTTTTATTGAGCATAACTTTACAATCATTCAAACACAACGAGAATGTGGAACACAGCTGGAAAGTCTGAAGAGGCTGAGCAATCAGAAAGGAGTAAAAAGGAAAGGAAGAAAGAGTTAGATATTGTCCAACAAATGACAAAGAAGCACTGCCTTTTCCATACCCTTTTTAAAGAATATGTGTCTCCCAAAAGGAAATTATTGTGTGTCCAAGTGATTTTAAATGGAAAAACAAGGCATACAACAAGGGGACAGAGGGCACATTTGAGAAGAAAGCTTTTCTGTAATTTTCAACATGCCACTCCAGACAGACTTCAGACAAGCAGAAAGGATCTTAAAAAGACAACTTAAATTGACAGGGCTATTTCTCAATGTTCTTCAACTTCATACAGCAAAATCAGAAGACTCAAGCAAAACTTCCAGTCTCTGGCATCTAGATCTAGAACAGACCTCGCCAAAGCATCTGGAAATACATGTTCTCTACTTTGACAAAAAATTTCATTTAAGAACAAAACATGCACTCCTCAAGAAATCTTGACACTGAACTCAGATGTCCTTTCCTAGAATGGGGACACCAAATTTTGCTTCAGCGTGGGCTCTGAGTCACCTATCACAGCAGGGTCTCAGAGTTCCCATACAATCCTACAGCCCCCCTATGAAGCTCCAGAGAGACAATTTTCCCCATTAACAGGGCATCAGGCTTTATACTGACCCAGCAGTGCAGGGTCTCTGAGTTCTGTGCCTTAACCCAAGCTGGTTCCATCTGCAGGGGTCAGTAGCTGCTCTTACCCTGATCTCTAACCAACACTAGGCTCCACAGCCTGCTCTGCATAAGCCCGGGGTTCCCTTCTGCTTTCTAGTTTACATATATGTCCAAATCTCAGTTGCACACTGTGTTCTTATAGTCCAAATTCCAAATGGAGTTTGGAGAAAGCAGACATACACAAAACAATAAAAATCTCTTCCTCCCCCAGCCTTCTGTAGTACCCATTGCAGACAGTATGTATGTATTCCTTGTTTTTTCAACGGACTGGAAATATGTATCATCATCCTTATTATACATTTTGATTCCACTATACTGAAGTTCATCTTGTGCTTCAGTGACAACATATTTTCTGGGTTGCTTCTTTCAACTTATCTCTGAAATAAGCCTGTGCTGTACAACTACAGCTCACAATGCATGCTCATTAAAGGCAAGTCCAACCAAAAGAGACACCCCACAAAACAAAACAAACAAAACGCCAAACAAACACAACAAAAAAAACCACCAAAAAACCCAAACAAAACCAAAACCAAACAACACCCAAAACCGAAACAAAAAAACCCCACTTATTTTCAAATGTGGAATTTGATCACACATTGGAACATGCCTAACAATACTAGAAAAATATACTCATGACTTCAATAAGAAGTCATCTAAATCTAGGTCGTCTCTCCTTTGCACAGAATAAAATAAGGCACAGTTTCTCCCTGAGCTTACCAGTAGCAGGTATGCCTGTAAGAAAAGTCTAATAATTTTTCCCTGACTGTTCTCTCAACAGTTTTCCATTTTCTGTTTCTGTGCTGCATGGTAGAAGTGCACCTTACATTTAGTGATTGCCATTGCTGCAAAAACCATATGGGGGAAGAACATGGTGGGGGAAAGTGTCTCTGCCCTCTCCCTTAAGAGTCACCCATGCTTTAGCCACTTCTTAATAGCACTTCTGTGATGTTAGGGATCAATTCCATCAGATTTACTGCTTTTGCATGCAGACTTCACTAGACTGGGAACAGATAACACTTAACTCAGGCTTCCAGATTCAAGAACATTTAAAGAAAAATGTTCTCCTGCTACTGCCCACAGTTCTATCTGTCCGTAAAAAAAAACATGACAAGGGAGAGACACACCTGAAAACAGTCCCACTAAGTATTGAAAGGGTGACAGCAAAATTTGGAAAGGAATTTTCATTCGGAAAAAAAATCACATTTTAGATGACAAAACACATTGAAATAAGAAAAAACACTGTGACATCAGCTGCATTTAATTTTCTGCTACTCTCAATATACCTGTAATCACACAACAGGCACACATCAATGAAATATAAAAATCCAAAACAGTGCCAAGGATTTTATGAGTCACTTATTCAAATTACAACTCTGTTTCCACTGTTTCTTTGGTTTACTCCTTACAAACTTTTAAATATTGAAAGACCTGGCATTCCCTACACTAAGATAGCTCAGTGTTACACAGTGAACCTTCTTAATGATTCTTGAGACATTAGTAGCACTGACAAAAAATTTACCAACAGTGCATAAGATAAATACACAGTGAACTAAGCCTGACACTTGTTTTGTTTGGACAACACAGAGCTATATAAAACTAAGATAAATTCATAAATAACAGAAAAATCTCAGCCCATAACTTAGTGAATGGTGTTGTTGTATCTTAACAAAAATACACATGGAAAAAAGGGTACCTTCAACTTAATACACAACTTACAATTTATTTCAGCAAGTCAATCAATAAGAGAAAAAAGAGCACTTTTTACTAACTACGGATCTTCTCTCTATACTGAAAGTTACTGGTAATTGTAACAGATTACATTTTTTTGTTCATTTTATTATTTGGGATACTTTGTGACAGACAAACAAAACTCATCATAAAGTACATGCTGATCCCAAGAAATACCGAGACCAGGGTCTGAATGACCATGTCTGGAAAGAATCAAAGCAAGACATACAAATAACTTTTCTTGTATGCTGGCACAGGCGGTTCTTCAAAAGTAACAAATCCCTGTCAGGCACAATGACAGATATATTTCTGTGTAACAGGTCAACCTGTCAATCCATTTTCTCATATAAGGAAAAATAGACAACACCTGAAACTTGTCAGACAAAAGTAGAAGGGATGGTTAATAGCAATGAAAGAAGCTTGTAGAGATTACATACAAAGACACATGAATATATCATGAAAGACTTTAAAACTGTGACTCGAACAAAATAACCTTTTGCAAACTTCTCTCAGAAAATTTAAAAAAAAAATTAGAAAACCTCAAACCAACAACCAAAAAAAACCCACAAAAAAACCCAAAAAACACACCGCACAAAACAAAACAAACAAACTACCAAAAAAACCACCCCAACAAACACACACAAATCTCCAAACTTGTACTGGTCGGTTTTGTAACATTTATTTTGCTTAGTTTTGCTTTATTCAGCAATTTACCTTTTGTACTTTGGGTCACTTCCTCAAGAATTTTTTTTTTTAATAAAGTAATCTAATTGAAAAAAAAAACCAGTTAATAATACTAAGTAAATGTTGTCAAAAAAATAGTATTTTGTTCAAAATATTATACATTATTTAAACAGTGAAAAGCTTTGGGATTTGTTTTCAGATTACTTTTTCTCCCATTAAATCACAGGAGTTCTTAATTTACAGTGAAATAGCTGCAAGTTCAACTATCTCAATTAAAACATTTTAAGTATTTTATCTGAATTCTTTATGAGTCGGATAGTTGTTCACCAAGGATAATTTTAAGTGAATTCAATCTACAAGTAAATTGCTAGGTCACTAGATATAGAAATTTTCTCTACAGACCAATTAAAAATATTAATAACTACCACTTACACATGCCAGCTATAACCTCAAGCTACACGCAAAGATGAAAAAGCAAGCCATTTCCACATTCATTACTTTCTTATTGTGTCAGCTGAATTTGCTACAAAAAAAATTAAAGGGGGTTTTCTTCTTTGAACATTCCTTTGATCCATTAACTAAATGAAAAGTACTAGTTTATTTCATATAACATTTATCAAGTAAGTCAGATGGAACTAACATAAGGAAAATAACTATTTTTAGGGGATGATATGTTTATATGATTGTGGCGGTGTGTTTGTATAATCTTATCTGTATTTGTAACATTTTCTGTATAGTTCTGTTATCCACAGTTATTCCCTGACATCATCGTTTGTGATGGACTGTCCCGGTCTTCCCCTTCGCTACCACTTAGTTCCTCCCTCAAGTGTTATCCCCTCCCACAGTTTTCCTGCCTTCGGGTCCCTCCACCCCCCTCCCATATATGTATCCTGGCCCCTCCCCTTCTTCGAGAACCTTCCCTGTCCATCCAAGTTGTTGGTCCCTGATTGGCTTGAGTAGAAGGCCTCAGGCTTCTGCTCCTGCCAGTCATCCCTAAACCCCACCTCCTCTCATCCCTGATTGGTCCCTTCCCCAACTCCTCCCCCCCAGTTATGCCCACTATAAGAGCCATTGTTCTGAGCTAGCCAGGGCTCTTGTGGGTTGATTCCTCCTGAGGCGCAGACCTCAAATAAACCGTTCCTGTTCGATCAACCCCAAGAGTCATCTTTTGTGCTCTTCACCGTGCAGTTCAGCATCCGTCCTCCTCCCAGGATTGCTGGCTGAGACAGGCGAACTTGCCTCACTCAAGAAGCCCCTTGCGGGGTGTGAGGAAGGGCGTACCACTCGGTCAGTAACTCCTGAGTCGCCGGCTGACCCGTGCTCTCCCGTGGAGAGCCGTTTGGTCGGCTGGTGCCCGGACGCTGCTTCAGCGCCCTTCAGTGTGGCTGCAAGCTAGCCAGGGCTTGGAGTGTGTGGTTCGGAAGTGCAGCCACCCGAGGAGGCACCGTGGCATATGATGTCCCAGCTACTGGAGTTTAATACCACTGAAGTGTTATTTTGTATTTCCCCCCCCTTTATATATTATTAGAAAATATATAACACAACTTTGGAAATCTTCTTTCTTATTAAAGGCTCCATTGTTTCTTCATCTCGTACACTTAAATACAAGTTGCCATCATTGTTGTTTACTTCTTGCAATGGGCTGCAGACCAGTCCTCACACATAAATAGGGGGATATCACAGGAATCAGAGTCAGAATATTGATCACTCATTTTCAGCAATTAAATTGTACATGTGTTCCAAAATAAATCCAAAGGATGTGTGCACCTGTCTAAGAAATCACAATGATATAAATATACCTAAAACCTGCTATGGAATTCTAAAGTAAAAAAGCTTCTCTGAAATGGATCATAACACCAATTTCAGCACTAACTGAGATAAAGTCCGTAAAGTCAATGCACATACCACACAGTATTTATTCAATGTCCCAGATCCAATAAAAAGTATATATATCAAAGCATATGAAAACTTTATATCATGTTTTACTATATTTAGATTTGAAAACAAGTCTAAAAGCAGTATGTCCTTTCATAAAGGCGATCAAAGTTATATGAAGGGTGTAGAGAACTCATAAATGGCAGAAAATTCCAACTTCAGAGAAGAACATATCTTCAGCAGACCTAGTAGAAAAATACTTCTGAAGTTCATCAGTCATGTCAACAAAGTAGCTATAGTATAATCAACATAATTGAAATGAATGGTACTAAAAATTGCTAGCTAATATATAGCTTTAATTAGCAGAGATGACTTTTGAATGGAATGTCCGTGCTTTCATATTTAGGTTATTGCTGCAGAATTTTTCATAGTTAAAGTCTCACAAGGTAAAAAATTTAGATAGAATGAAATTGGTCACACAAAGCTGTGATGGACTGAAATGTTGTTCTGTCTTAAACATTGTCAAAATCATAGAAAAACTTTTTTTAAAGCTGCAAGGAAGCAACTGCCTGTCTGCAAAGTATCCCTCTTCCCCAATATGCTTCCTGACTGGAATTTGGACTGCAAAGGGGAAACTTGAGATCAGACTATTGGATCATCACTCAGGTCTGAGGAGAAGTAAACAAGGCTCATTAGGTCGTGGAGGGGAAGGGTTTTAAGGGTGTGATGATGAAATCTCTCCACAGAGTAAACCTCCCTGCTCCAGGAAAACCACATACACATGGGACATTCAAGTGAGAGGCAGCTGAGAAGGGGACGCAAACCATCAAAGACCCCCAAAGCACCCTTACAACTCATTCCTGAGGCCTTCCACCACCAGAGGACTGCATGTGATCCAAGTGAGGCAACAAATCCAGAACCTGTTGCAAGAGACTGCAAAGCTTCCCACCCGGACCAGGGGAAGTACCTGGCATCTCCTGAACTTATGTTAATCCTTTGAACTCTATGTCTTGTGGGACCCTCACCACTAAGAAAACCAGAACAGGACCCTATGGGACACTGCTGGGTTCCACAGAGTGCTAATACTTTTTCTATTAATTTCTGACAACCTATTTCTTCCTCACTCCCCCCCACCTTTTCCTATTTCTTTCTATCTCTCTCTCTCTCTGCCTCACACTTCCTGTTAAATAAAATCCATGCTATTGACTTTGGCATATAGTCTCAAAGCCCCATCTAACCTGGGCTTGAACACTTCCAGGGATGGGGCATTCACAACTTTCCTGGGCAGTCTGTTCCAGTGCCTTACTACACTCATAGTGAAGAATATTACTAAGAAAACCTCCATTAGCACTTTGTTTATGTGTGTGCTCTGAATTTAAGTAATTTCTTAAGTTTTATAACTTTGACTTGAGGTTTTCCACCAAGAGTGAGGGAACTGTTCATGCATGTTTTTCAAGAGCTGTAAACACCAATATCTCCTTTCCTATGCTAACAGCTCAACCAGCCTTACTCCTGGCTCATTCTCATCTAGCTTCATGGCAAAGACTATCACTCTCAATTCTTCCCATTCATTTCAACTATTTCCATTTTAACGTCTTTATGCAGTCTCTGAGGTTGTATGTATTTATCTGCTTTTCTACACTTGGTAAGAACTTAGATTTTAATACCTGAAGCTTTACTACAGTCAGTTCTTTTTGTAGTCCCTTTCCAGTTCAGTGATTTCAATTCAAGACATGTCCTATTTCTTCTCCATATTTAAACAAAAGGAAAGCCAAAGAAAACATTCACTCAGACTGACAAAACAGTCATATAAGAGAATACAAGGGAATACTGAAAGGTTTTAAAATTGCTGCCAAGAAGGAAGAAACATAAACACAGAGTAGCAGAATATTCAAAGGTGAGTATAAAAATATACAACAAGAAAGTGAATGTTATTTCTATTTTAAACCATTCTCTATTCTCTGTTAAAGGAATATGCTATTTCTCTGATTGTAACAGATTCCTGTATAGAAAAAAAAAAAAAAGCCACCCAAATTTAAATGTTAAGTAAACAGGCTGCATTTGGTCAGCACAGTAAGAACACCAGAGAAACGGGTGGGCTGGAAGCAGTATTAAATTCAGTTTGCTAAATGAAAAAAAGCACTGTAACAGCATATAAAAAGAGGCAGCATCCTTGCAAGAAAAGAATACCAGCTGACAATGTGCAGGTACATTCTGCCTTTTGTCAGAGTATTTAAACTTCTACAGTTAATGCAAGTAAATGGTATGTACCAGGAACTGTGGAATTGTGCCCAGAGGGCAGGGTAGAAGAGTGACATGTTGTCATGACACTGTAAAATGGTAGTGCCATGGAAATCCCTATTCTAACATTTTAAATGTAGACTTGAAGGAAGCAGAAGGCAGTCACAAATAATAAAACAGCTCTGTTTCCTCGGTGCATAAGTATGTGGTAATACAGACTGTCCCCTGTCTAGCAGGTTTGCTTGTTACTGGACTGGTAACATTCTGGAAGAACCTACATCAATCAGTCTCAAAAGCAGTTGCTAGGGACCAATATCCTGAAGAACACAGGACAAAGAAATGGACAGGGCAAGGAAACAGATCAGAGGTACAGTTTGAGGTAAACGACCTCACTCTATATGTAGCAAGTTAGACCCCCTCGATCACTAGATAAACTGATTTAATACAGTATCAGAGGCACTGATGATAAAGATGAGTATTCTCACTTAGCAACTTTGGTGTCAGACTATGGGCTTCAAAAGTATGAGTTTCTGATTAGGATTTATAGCCTTACCCACTCCCACCCTCCAAGCTCATAATTTGCTCCAAATTAATATTTAAAGTCAAAATTAAGAGATAGTATGTTTAAAACAGTTACAACGCACAGCATCAGCATCGCACATTCCTACCCCAAAACACAGATCAGCCAAGATTAACTATTTCTTCTGCTTGCAAAGTTTCAAAGATAATTTTCTAGTCATCATGGAGAATGCTTTAACAATTATTTAATATGCTATTCTACAGTGAAAAGTTACTATTTCTTCCTTTTGAGGCCATTTCATATTGCAGGAAAAGAGAGTATAAAAGTAGAAAAGAGTCCTAGAAGGTAGTTCCATTTCTCCCTGTCCTAGCCATATGATGAATGGCATCTCACCTTAGAAACCCCAAAGCCAGCAGCAGAAGCAGATTATGTTGCACAAGAATGTAATACCAATGCTCTCTGAATGCAAAAACTGTGTGCTAAGGCATCTGTCCAAAGCTGATACTCACAGAGAGGATGCAATTTACAGAGACACCACAAGCTGTGAGAAGAAACCACTGAAACAGAAGTCTTGTCACACAGATGCAACAGGGAAAGAAAACTGCATTTCACAAAATAAAACATGATGAAATTTCAGCACTCTGAATCATTCCTCTAAAAGACAGAAGGAACAGCAGCCAAGTTCACTTGTAAGTGAAGCATCACAACCAGTGGTCTGATGTAATCATGAGTAGATATCTCCTACCATGGGATGAACTGCAACAAACCTGCTGCCACACCAGTTTTACTGTTGAGGAAGTGTGATGTAATTCCTGGTTGGGTTCCTGGTCCAATTCCACCTTGGCTAGCCTTAGGACACCAATCAGGAGGTTTACAGCATGCGTGTGGGGCGATTTCAGCAACAGGCTTCTTCTCAGGAGTCTAGCTAAGTATCGCCTACTAAGAAGGCAGGCTGAGCTTTAGCTTTGCCAACTTAGTCCAGGAATACAGCTACAGTGAGTAAAAAGATACAAGCGACTCTTGCTGTAGATGTATTTTAGTTTATTGCTCCTCTGATGCCTGCATGGTATCAGAGGAGATCCTATCCCAAAGGGAATTTCACAAACAAGAGCCCCGACTTCCTGTTTCACAGGTTTATAAAGGGGTTCAGATTTCAGGGAGGGGAAAGGGAATGGCCAATGGGAAGGAGGGGTAGGAGTGGTTTAGGGAGGGGTCACGCCCCCAGCAGAAGGTTCTGGGGTTGCATGCTTGGGGACAGGAAGGAGGGGTGGGACAGGATTACATTTCAGGGTGGATACAACCTTGGAACAAACTAATTGGGTGTGGGATAACAGGGGTAACAGAACATTCCAAAAGGGAATAACAGAAACATATATTATGGATATATAACATAGAAATAAATACACAGCATACACCACAGAAGTGGAATTGCCCCTTTGGTGTATCAGCCAGATTTGTGTACTGAACATCAGCTGTCAAGGCAAGTTTGTGGAGAAAACTAAGTGATTGTGTCAGTGTCCTGACAGAGAAGCCCAAGAGGCTGGCAGATGAAATGGTGAAAATGTCCCAGAACACCACAGTGGAATTACAAGTTTCTTTTCTTTCCTAGAGTGCCCAAGAACCATCAGCATCATAACTGTTCTTCAGCGTAACAGGGGAATTCTGAAGGTCTTAAAATAATAAAGAATCATCAGACAGAATCTGCACCTACTTAATTTAATGCTGAGCATTCAAATGAGCAGCTGCTTCTACTCTCCACACTATAGCTTGCCACAGAAACACACTGCCACTTCGTTTACCTCATCCTTTTCCATCTCGACTCAAGATAGTTTCAGATTTTCACTTCAGAAATACCTATTGTAATTGAGAAGAATAAAGTCTGCATTTATGTATATCATGCAGCTCCTGGGCTTCTCTGAAGGAGAGAAAGGGACCAGAACATCAAGGATATCAAAAGCTGCTGCTTCACTGCCACAGACACCACAACTTACCTACCTCCTTCTTTCAGTACAGCCAGCCTTGGAGGGCTGGCTCCCATATTTGTATTCAAGTCAGCCCCCTCCAAGATATGCTATCTGTCACCAGCCTCCACAGCTATTCCCTCTGATGGAAGAAAACCACACAGTACTATGGTGACAACTTCTCCAGGTAAGGTGTTAATCTTTTGCCCTCCCACTTCATTCTCTGCCAGGCACCAATAAAAGCATGCTTTCAGTACCTGCTCCTGTTGCTGACCATCTCAGCCCTATCTGCCAGACAGCCTCCATTATCTTACTCAGAGAACCAGCTGAATTGCTAATTTCTTCTCACGCATTCTACATTTTACCTATCTGTTTAGACAGATGGTGCTCCCCCAACTCATACTAATATCTCTTGCAGGGTAGCAAGTAAGAGCTTATCCACAGGAAAGGTAAACCAGGAGCCAAGGAAAATCATAGCCCAGGCAGTGCTCACATCAACCAGAGCACAATCTCACAGGACTTTAGAGCAGCAGGCTGAGCCAGATGCTGACAGCAGGCCGAATTGACAGAGAGGACAAAAGGAAGACTTAGGCCCAGCATCCATCCAGAGAGCCCAGGTTGCGTCAACAGGATACAGGACAAGACTACATCAGTTCAAGGTCATCCAGGAAACTTGGATGAAGACAGAAGAGGCAACAGGCAAACTCCAAACCTAACTCAAACAAAGACAAATCAGGGCTCTTCTATAACAGATCAGACAAGTTCTGTGTTTCTTCATGTATAAGATCTCTGCCAACTTTGCTGATTACAGTGAAGTCAATTCTGATTTATTATAATATGGGGTGACTGGCCCTAGAGATTTACTTGTTCTTGTGCCTTGATCTTATCTTATGCTGCTTTCATAATTTAACTTCATTTAGTTATACTTTAAAAAGGGATATGTAGAAAAAGTGTACAAAATGTGAGGGCAGAGAGACCAGCCACAGAGGATGTAACAGACAGTACCAAACTGCCTCAAAGACTGACTGACTCTAAATGTTGATCAGTGTGACATATCCTGATGTTATATCTGCTCCTCTGCAGTTTTCACAGCTTGTTTTGGCTGGCATCTAAGAGTCTCTAGCTCTCCAAAATGTGAGTAAACACCTACAAAACCTTAAAGAGCAGCATTTTCTAGTGTGAGGTGTCTCTTTCAAGGTGAGAGGGAAGAAAGAGAGGGTTGTCCCTAGTAAGGAATGGGAAGGTGGTTCTGGCTGGAACCTGACCCACATCCAGATGCTCATCTCCACCCTCCAGGAAGCAAAGCCAGGAAATGGAGCAATAGCACAAGACTTCTCAATGTATCATGGCCCTAGCTGATGCTTGGGTCGCTCTTAGCTCCCATAAGGTTTTCTGGTAGGACCTCTTCAGTTCACTTTTCAGGAAGCATTCCCTTCCTTGAGCATTGCTCTCACCAGCCAACCAGCCTTTGGTCCAGAGTACACCCTTGTCACAAGACTAAAATGGCTGGAATGGAGTGATGTCTCCATTCCCCTGTGGGTCTAAATTTCAAACGTGTAATGGTGTAATGGAACATTCCAGGAATGAGACAAATGATAGCAGTCCCTGCATGGACCAGATTCCCTTTCTTTGAAGCAAAATCCTGGGCTGATTCTCATCATGGTTCTACTTTCTGGTTAAAAATATCCGACCTAGTGAAACTTCACAGTTCTCCCCGGGTACCCTGTCCAGTGAAACACCTGACGAGGTTTACTGAGGACCAGGCAGTTCTGCCTGTCTCCACGTGTGTCTGCGCTTGATCTGATGGCCTCCCTGATACTGGCCCCTCATATTTCTAATCTTCTCCTGTAGCTTGATAACCTACTTGTTATGCATCTACATGGACGTATGCGCTGACCTGCAAGAGCGGTGAGGGGACGGAGGATTGATGTGACTACCAGGATGTGCTCACCATCGCCCTCCCCCCCGCTTCTGTGCGGGAGCTGCGGCGCCGCGCGGGGGCAGTTCCTCCCTCTCGTGCTATCCATCTCTAGTGATGGGCTTTGATCTCCTCGGGAAGCAGCTGGAAGGCATACTCTGCAGCGCCGACACATCTCCCCGAGTCTGCTGTTTGTCGGGGCGGGGGCGAAACACGCTGCCGGAATACTGAGTATTTAATAAGTCAGTAAGTGATCAAATAAATCAACGCTCCCCCACGGAACAAAACCAGTCACATTCACCAGCGGGAGCCTGAGCCGCTGTGCTCCGTGCTCCGCCGCCCGCGGTGGCGTAGGAAAACCCTGGGTGAATCGAAGGCTCGGGGTTTCCCTGGCACTCACCGCCTTCTCATCCCAGCACAGTCCAGCCGCGCGGGCTGGGACTGCGGCGCCTGCCGGAGCCGGGGAGCTGCTGTGGCCACCGCCCCTGCCGTTTCCGCGCCTCTCCGCGGCTGCGGGCCGGCTGCTCTTGGGTCTTCTTGTCACACCCTCCGCAGTCAGGTAACCACTGGTCACAGAGGTGGCTTTGGTTATCCCTCACCTCAGACTGCCACTGGATACAACCCCGTAACCACCGGGCGGCTGAGCACAGGCTGCGGCCGCAGGAGCCCCTCCCGCCCCGCGCAGAGCCCGCAGACACTGCCAGCGCCCCGCAGAGACACCGTACGCGGACTCCCTCCCTTCCCTCGGCGGTTCCAGGCACCCCCAGTCGCAGCACCCCCCATAAGCGCTCCGGGCGGGATGGCGGTGCGCGGGATCGCCCCTGACCGCCAACGCCGCTCCCAGTCCTTGCACTCAGCGAACAGCGCGCACTGTCATCCGTGCTCGCATCCCGTTATCCTGAATGGGAGAGTAATTCCCACGCCCAGTTTGCTCAGAGATTTTCAACAGCTCTATACCACGTAAAGGAGAAGATTCAGCCAGAAGCAAGTGCCTGATTTTTTTTTTTTTTTTTACTGGAGTTCCCACAGCATGAGGGGTTGAAGGGATACCCCATTCACTCAACCTAGTCCTTCTAACAGCTGGACAACGGCTCCCTGCTCCCTCCGCGCTGCTTTTGGGGAACAGCGGAGCCAGATCTCCCGGGGCTCGTACGGGTGGCACAGGACATCCCCGCTACCTTTCTGTCTTCCCCGTGCAGCTCGGCCCCGCTGCCGAAGCGACAGGGGAGGAAGAAGGGCTGCAGGGGAGGGAGGAAGGAGGGGGTGCCGCGGCGGTGTGTGTTCCCCCGTCGCCCCCCTTGCTGTGGCAGCACGTGGTGCTCCTGGGACTCGGGTCCTCAAACGCCCCCTCCGCCCCCGCCCAGCCAGCGCGGCGTCGCGGGGAGCTTTTTATAGCAGCCCCGACACGCTCCCCGATGGGAGGTTTCTCGCCGCGCTCACGTTACCGTGCGGGTGCGATGTTAAATAAAGAAGAGGGAGGAGGGGAAGGGAGTTCGGTGAGGGCCTAATTAAGAGCCGGCGTTAACCAGGAGAGCTAAAAATAGCGCCGAGCGCTGCAAACCGCCCAACGGCAGACAGCAACCCCCGTCGATCCCTCTCGCGCCTCCGCCGCTGAATGGAGCGGCCGGGAGCATGAATGGGGAAGCGGCGCGCGGCCATGAATGGGGCCGTGC
>WEIV01006071.1:1796-12373 GCA_013390005.1 Calyptomena viridis | reverse complement strand
GCCCGGGCGGGGGGGCGGGGGGTGTCCGCGGCCCCGGGATGCAGCGCCGTGGCCTCTTCGTCTGCCCCTAAAACTTTCCCAGGTCGCGCAAGTCCGGGGCTGGGCTCTGCTTTCATCCTCAGCTGGCGGTTATAGGCAGAGACAAATGCCGAGGGCTTCGTCTTTGCTGTCGAGTCGGTAATCGAGCGGGAAAGGGTATTTTTAGCTCCCACCACCGAATCGTGGTGCTATTTTTAGCTCTCGGCAGTTCCCACCTAGCAGAAAGAGCATGAGAAGTAAGCCGTACTTAAGAATGAAATTTAGACACGATACTGGGGATGCTGCCATGGCATACAGTGTGTGCCTGTGCCTGCTGGATGCTGTTCTTCTGATGGATTTTCTTTGAGTTACAGACATGTCTCCAGTAACAAATGCTATGGTTGGAGCGTCAAATCAAGCAAATACGAAGTTAAACATTGCAGGATTCATACAGTTCCCTCCCTCTGCTTTGTTCCCCTCGTACTTGCTGTCTAGGTCTTTGGGGAATGGGAAGCATCTAACAAACAAACAGCTTTAGACACTTTTTTTTTTTTTTTTAAAAATCTCTAATTTTGACAGGATAGAATCTGTGCTGGTCTATTGAGTAAATCCCTCTTAGTTCATGGATTATTGGTCAGACAGGCAGGAACTTCTTCAGATTCATTCTGCTTTATCATGTCAGACCAGCTGCTGTGCACGTGTACCAAATCTGCCCTCCAAACCCTGTTCACTTTTCATTGAAAAAAATACTGGCGCATGCGAACAGAGCTGCACTGTTAATGAAAGCAGAAATTCACTGCATGGTAACTGAGAAGCTGCTTTTATTTTTTTTTCACAGCTCGGCAGTTAGGGCCTTATTATTACTCCACTAAGTTCATTGCCTAGTGGTTTAAAATTCATCTGAGGGGGAGTTTGATCCCCAACTTTGCTATGAGCTAGCCTAAGAAAGATAGCTAGTATTGGTCTCTGGCAAACTGGCATGCTTAACTTTCTAAGGTTAATTCAGGTAATTCTAATGTATGTTTTGGTTTTGTTCAGCCATAGTGGAATGCCACACAGAAGATTAAAACAAAGAGTAAAAAATTTTATTTTTTTCTCTCTATGGTTGCCACTGATGTAAATTCTAAAAGTGATATTCTCTTCCTGCTTTCATTGACAGAAATCTCATTCACTGGATCTGGCAGGGTTACACACTGCAATAGCATGTAGTTCAGAGGAGACTCCAAACTACAGAAGTCAGCACTTGACAACCCTTGTTCCCTGAGAGATTTTCAGATGGAGGAAGAAGGGGTCAAGACAGGCTTGTTACTGGGGTTACTCTAGGAGAAAGGGTGATATTCTCCACCTTCTTAATTAGTAAATCTGTGCTTCAGCACTTCTGTGGGGAGTCGGCAATACAGACATGTCTGATAGTGAGTCTGAAATAAATGTAGTGCCTGATTTTTGGAAAGATAACTGAATCATTGGGCTCTGTGTGTGAATACACTCTACTGTAAATCTCATGTAATCCTTCTTGAAACTAGACACATGCTCACTTGCTCACTCTTACTGCATTTCTTGTTCTTGCCTTTTCTGTCATAGTGGCTGTTAAGAACTGCAGCAAACTGGCAACAATAATCTCCTACAGCCAGGATAATAGAGCATTCTTCTGAACATAAGTTGAGACTGGAACATGAACTGAAAGATCAGTATCAGAAAGATACTGATTTACTCTCTGAAATTAAGGATTAATCAAAACAAATAATATTTGGCAGTAGATGGTAAATAGTTTATAATCTTTTTTAGCAAAGGAATGGTAGTAAGTTTTTCATGTTCTTAAGTTTTTTGCGTTGGCTTTGTTTTTTCTTTAAAATATAGGTGGGTTTAGTATATGGATAAATGGAAACTTGGAAATAACATAATAAGCTTCAAGAAGGCGTGCTAAGTGTTTTTGACTAATCCTGCAAAATCTGATATGGGCATAACTTTACTGATGTGAGCACCACTGTTAAATTTGGCCTTCAATTAAGAAGGGGTTACTCAGGCAAATAAACTTATGACAAGGCATAAGTATTTAGAAAACCCTGGCCTAATATCTGTAAGTATGAAGACTAAAGTCTCCTAAGTCTTGTTTACACTAATTCAGATTGTTCAGGAAGGGCTTACATTGAAAATGTGATTTATACATACAACTAACTTGTAACTTGGTAATGCCAAAGACAGTTACAACTTTTTAGAGAGAATAATAAGAAAGGAAATTCTGGTTTTGCAATAACTTGTATTAATAAGTCTTGCTGGCTGGCACACTTATTGAGGAAAAAGGACACAGGATGAAAATTCCAGCGGAAAAAGGTCAGGGAGGAACAGAAGATGCCTCCTGAAGAAAATGTATCTCACTGAAGATTTTCTTCCCTCTTTGCAAGAGAGGACTAACAGAAATGAGTATTTTAACACTTTACCAAAAAGGTGGATTTGGTGGGGGAAAACATCTTGCATCTTGGTCCTACTCTCTATTATGTAAATATTTTTTGGAAGATAACAACAAATTGAACCTGTGGACTTATGATTTTAAAAGTGCATTGGGGAATAGTAGGAAGGGGTAGAAAAACCTTCTCAACAAGTGATATAACCTTCCTGACAGTCAGAAGGTTAGTAAAAGACACTGATCAAAGCAGAGAAGTCAGTAACTCGAAGTTTGTCGCAGCAAGCGAGGAGTGTCTGATACTACAGACTCCTTCCTAGGCACAAGCATGGCTTCAATAGATGCTCTTCTAGACACAGAAGCTGATGATGCAACTGGTAGGATCCTCTTTTATTTAATGTACTTGACTTGTAATAAGTTTCATAGTTCTGGTCTGTTTTTGATTTCATGGTGACTTTGTAATCTAAGAGGTGCCTGACACCAATTCAGTCCTGATGGGAACAGCTGCAATTTAATGCTGACCTACACAAAGACTGAATCTGGTTTATGATGTCTGTGGTCTTTTAACTTTGAAACAAAGTACAAGGGAAACATTCAAGGCATAAGGATTTTAATGTCTGTATCTTGATAGCACATTTATGCAGCTGATGTGCTTTCTTTAATTTGTAAGAAGAATGAGAATAGCTCACTTTAAAAATGTGTAAATCATCCTAAGGTGTCTCATTTTCCATTACTAATATTCATACATCAGAAATGAGGTCATTCAATAGTTCCACCCTGAAATGATGCGATAACTAGCCTTAGGGAAGGTTGATGAAATAACTGCTGGTACTGTTTAGCAATAAGTGGAGTTTTTACTTGAAACTATCAACATTTAATCAGAGCATCTCAGAAAACCAAAGACAGCATTTAAAGTGATTTATGTAATACTACACACAAATTTGGTGATTGGTATCCTTATGCCTTTGTTGTTACCCACACCAAGAAAAACAATGCATCAAGAACAAGGTGAGGGAGCAGTTCTCAGTCTTTGACTGTGGGGATCAGCTTACTGGTCATAACATTAAAATGTCAGTTAGAACGCACCTGCCATTTTGGTGATGGTGGATTTGGGTCCTCAATGATTGCAGAACTGGACCACTCTTAAGGTTAATGAAGAAAGCTTTCATGGGTGCTGTTACAGCTCTTGCTCTTCTCTTCCTTTTGAAACTGTTCTCTTGACCTGGTGGGTTTCTTTTTCATGGGTGCTTTATGTGCTGAGGTCCAAAGGTTCCCTGAGTAGCCCTCCAACAGAGCCCTGTGTGGGAAGGGAGCCTCCATCAGGCAAGAAGAGTCCCAGCACTCTCACTCTTTTGTTCCTGTTCTGTCAGCTAACAACTGACATGTGTTGGGATAATATAGGGACGGGTGCCAAGCTGGTAACTAGTACCTACCACATCAGGACAAAGCTGCATTCACTCCCTTCTCACTCATCTGTTCTGTGGTGAGTGTATTTGGGTTTCCCAGTTTTCCATGTCCTTGGCCCAAATGTTTTGTTGCTAAAACTCTTGTTAATAGTGAAGAAGGCAGAGAAGAAGTTGGACATTGAGGCCCCAGGGCCCTAGGGCAGCAAGATACAATTAACTTCACTAGGACTGCACACATGCTTAAACTTACATATGTGTGGTAACTACTTTTCTGAATGAGATGGCAATGAAAAAGGGAAAAACCCCAATGTTTGTATGGTCTATGTCTCACCTGCTTTATGTCCCAACAGTTCTGTGAAGACAGCTCTGTGAGTGTGAAAAAGAATAATGAACTTGAGTAATCTCTAAGATCAGTGGAGTTAGTTTTTAAAAAACTAAGGAACACACGACTTATGACTTTTTTTAATCCAGTCTTTGCTAAATAGTAAAGCCATTGCATAACTGGGAATGGGAATCTATCAGTAAGAATTTAATTTTGGAGGCTTGTCACACTGGTCCTGGGTTTTGGTTTGAGCAGTCTAAGAATCTAGTTGAAGAGTGTTTCTCTCTTAGCGCATTTTCTAAAATATAAATTTTAAAAATAAGGAAGGGACTATCCTTTGGTAGATTGGAGACCTCAGCCTTTTCAGAAAAGTATTGTTCTTGATGATGTTTTTTAGTTTTAAAATTATGATGTTAAATGCTCTGGTAACGATTATTTAATCTAATAAATGAAACTCCTGTTGTAAATTTGGACTAATGGAGTCATTCTTTTTCACAGGTGTCCTTGGACTTCATTTTTGTGCCCTGACAGACTGGGTAGCCCGACGTACTTGACTCAAGGAAGAGAACTTGTAGAAGATCAAGTTGTAGCACAAATTCAGGGTTGTGATAAAAACTGAGATGTTGATGGCAATGAACATTATTTCAGAATTAATAACTTCCAGTGTTAAAAATGGTAAGCTTGGGAGAAGGGAAAATGTCTAGTGGAGATGCTGAACTTTGCCATTGTTGAACAGAACTGAGCATACAAATACAGTTCAAATAAAGTCATTCCTCATACTGGTTTTGATTGAATACTTCACTGAATCAAAGGTTTACTTCAAAGACTTATTTAAATGATGCTGTGCTGGTGACCAGATGTAGAGATGAGTATTTCAAATAATTAATTTATTCTTACTAATGTGTCTATCAAACTCAGTTATTTATTCTTTCTGTAAGGTTTTGCATTTTGAAGTTTTTAGAAGCATTTTTTTCTAGTTAGCTGCTGCCAGCAGACACTGGTACTGATATGCTCTATTTGCTATCTCTTAGGTTATGTTTTTGAGGGGTTCTCCCTTTTCTTAAGTTTTTTGCATCTTTAATCTTCTCATTAGTAATTTCTGATCTGCTTCTATTCTTATCTCCTTTTTCTATTTCTTTTTATGCTATGATTTTTTGCCATGTTATAATGTAGATATGTCATGTCTTTCTAGTGTAAAACATCAGCAAGTCTAGGTTAGTGACAGAAAGTGCTACCAAGACTAGGCATCCAGTGCTGATGTGACAATGTCTGTTCTGTTTCTACAGTGAGGCTTGCTTTCCTAGGGCAATAAAAACAAGGCAGTGTCAGTTCAATGCTGTGTATCACAGTTTAGTTTTGCAACCTCAATAAGAACTTGTCACCCTTGTTGTTGGCAGTCTTTTTTCTAGTCACATCTGTGTGCTGCCTTAAATTCCACATATTGCACATTTTCTGCTCCTGAGAAATGCTTACCAACCTCTGTTTCAGGAGGACAAGTGTTACTCAGAATTCTTTAGGCCAACAGAACACAATTTGTTAACAAAGCAAACAATGTTTGCTTACTTAAAAAAATAAACCTGTATGTAACGTGTAGTTAATACAATGCTGTATTAAACAAGTGTTCTTTCAAAGTCTAGCCCTCCTGAAGTCATACTGAAAATATTACAGTTCAGTGGGATAATCAAGGTTATACTTACATGACAGAATAAAGGTCTGATTATTTTTTAAGAACAGATAAAACATGAGAATTTTACCAGTGCCCTTAAATTCAGATGACAAACATACTGTGAACTTCTCACTCTCTTCTTTTATCAAGTGCAGCAGAAACTGAGGGTAAGCAATTACTTTATTTACAGCTTTTAGATTGTGACTTTTGTAGCTTCTAAATAGCTTTGTGGCAATAACTGATCAATATGTATAAAATGTTCTATAGTTCTTTTCTAATGGCATCCATAGAGAGGAGGCAAACTTATACCCCTTCCTTGCATCAGAAATAAGATTCAGGTCATTCTTTTCATTTTACAAATGATCTAATATAGTAGTAGGTCATGTGGTTAGATATGCTTTTTGAAGAATAGGTATTAGATTACTGATGATCCTAAAAATGCAGCTCTAGGTTATCTCAGTCCTACACTTGAGTTTGAGACTTGCATTTGATTGTCTGGGGTTTGGGCAGGGTGATGGGTGGGTTTTCTTGATTGTGGAGGACTCCATCTTTTCCGTTGCTGGAATTCCAGGAAAGTCCTTCAATGCATCATTTTGGACTTGCTACCTGAACTCCTTAGGACCCCTCCTCTCTAAAATGAGAGAAAATAAAAGGAGCTGATTTCAAAGCGGTTTCTGTGTGACCAAGCCTGGGAATTCTTTACTCAAATATGTACTAAGCAGCTGGCAGTGTTTATGGATGATTTCAGATTAATCACACTTTATTTTTCTGACCACACCTTTAAACTGCCTGTTTAGCTACCTTTTTTGTGGAAGTTGGGCAGAATATATACTTTTTTCATGCAGACCTACAGAAATCCCATTCAGCATGATGTGTACATGTGATTCTACGTTGGGTGCTGAAATATAAGGTCTGTGTAATATTACCTTGCTGGTTTTTTTTTAGGGTGCAGATGCAAGGTTAGCAGAACTAATTTGTCTTCAGGGAGAGGTTTTTCAAGCAGAGGTGCTCTGCCCCTGTGCTTATAGAGGTCACCCCTATGCTTGGCATTGTTTGGGGTGAATCAGTAACATTACTTTTTAGTCATCTGTTTCAGCTGCACCCAAATATGAACCTACTGGAGTTATAGTGCAACTGTCAGAACTATGTTACTTAGCCATGCAAGGTTGGACCAAAGTGATGAACAGGCATGAGTAATGGGATCAGCTTTGAAAATTGGTACCCAGTCACAGCATGCAAAAGTTTCACCAATCTTTGTCTGTGTTCTGGGGAAAAAACACAAGTGTTGTTTTCCTCCTGGTAGTGACTATGGGTTTAATTTTATGTTTCTATTTTCCAGACTAAGTGATGAACAGTTTTCTACTCCTTGGTCTTAATTTTTAAGGACACATTCATGTTCCTGTCTGTGTTTGGGAGAAAAGTGTTTTCATTTTCATAGGTGAATGAGTATTCTTAGTCCAATACAATTAAGATGTGACATTTGTGTTAGTTTCTGAGAGGAAGGTACCTCTTTACATGAATTTTCCTCATTAACAGGCACTATTTGCCCCTTTCTATGAGTGGTTTTGTGATGTTTAATTGAACAGTTGCATTTTTATTGTCCTTTGGCACTCTTTGGATTTTTTTTTAAGTAACATCATCCAGAGGCTTATTTTGAGACTGGGTATTGTTGAACATACAGGACTTGCATATTATGAGGAATCAAAGTTTCTGTAAAGGCAAAGGAATAATTTACTTCAGTTGTGTTTGTTTCACTTTGGATGAAGAAGTAATGGTCTCTAAATAAAAGTGTTTGTGTGTATTGTACATTAATATGCTCTGTCTTAATTATAGTAATTATTTACTTTAAAGTTACGTCTCCAGATCATCTCTGACTATGTAATGCTGAGATTTGCTTTCTGTAATTTGAGTATTGCATTGTGCTGTAATGTCTGCGACTAACATGTAGGTTCACATAATTTTAACTTGCTTTTCAAAACCTAGGTTCTTCCTCACATTCCCATTGTTCCATATCTCATCTCTAAACCTTCCCTGAATCTGTCACTTAATTAGTTCTCAGAACACGGGATTAAAAGGGACTTTCAATCAAAAAATTGAATTTCTTGATGTTGTAGGTATTCATAGAAATCCTTTCAGAATCACCTTTCTCCTTGATCCAACTGAAGAAGAGTGTTGCGACACTGAAATGGGTTGCTCAGTGTGGTTGTGCATGCCCCATCCCTGGAATTGTTTAAGGCCAGGTTAGATGGGGTTTTGAACAACCTGGTGTAGTGGAAGGAGTTCCTGCACATGGCAGAGAGTTGGAACTAGATTAGCTTTAAAGTCCCTTCCAATCCAAACCATTCTATGGTTCTGATTGCCTAAATGTATTTTCTGTCAGTTTTATATGCTTTTGCTATTGTACCAATATTGCATAGCATTGCTTAACACCTCTCTATTCTTGTAACAAGGATAAAAACATCACCTCTTGATTGTAATTTTGTTAGTCAAACGCAGGTTGATATCAAATTCTGATGGTCTTTTTGCAAAATAACCTTTCCTCTTTTGCGAGAGAGCAACCACCTCCAGGACTATGCCTGATCTCTGGAAATACATTGCCTAAAAGCAAAATCCTGGTTTTATTGAAATCAATAGCAAATCTCTTACCAAGGCTGGGGCCTGTCTCCCTTTACTTTTTTTGCCTTCAATACTAGCCGGTGAGTAAGATGGCTGCTCTACTGCTAATGGCCTTAAACCCAAAGTGTGGTAGGTAAGCAGACAAATCTGCCATAACCCTGAAGTCAGAACAGCGTTTTTGTTGGGTCACTGATACCCTTGCAATAAAGCTGATTGCAGATCAGGATCATGAGTGCCTGACCTGTATATCCTGAGGTGAATGCATCATGAAAGCCATGAAGTCTGAAAATTGATGCTTCAAGAAGATACCTGGGAGTAAAGAAAACACAGGAGACAACCAGTGATTGTTGCTGCAATGCTGCTCTTTATAGGGTTACAACTGAAAATTATGTTACTTAGGTCAAGGACAGTTTGCTTGTGCTAGAGTTGTCTGGTCAGATCATGCAAGTATATCCTTGACAATTTTGTCCTATTCTGCTTTCTAGGAACTTGTAGTTCTTTAGTATGTTCATTAAAGAGAATAAATTTCAGAATTGGGGTTTTCCTACTGTAGCCTAATTTCAGATTGTCTGGTGGTTCTGGGGCAAATTACGTCATATATATGTATGAATTGATTCAGAAGTTTCTCTGAATCACAGTTGGACTGTCTGTGATCATTAATTTTCCAGTTCTCCTTTTGTTGTTTTGTTTGTTTTGGTTTTGGGTTTTTTTTTCTAAAGAACTGTACTGTTGAGGATCTCTGCAGTGCTTCTAAATCCATAATGTTCTCTGTGATGATTTAACACATTCCAATGCCTGCTGATAAGGATTTTCTTAGCATTGTCTGTCTTGTTTTGGGTATGTACAGAAACATGTTTGCTTTAAAGCATGTGTAAATTCTACTGGCTTTTACAGTTGCAGAATTTATTCAAACCAAAGGTGGTTTCATTGTGTATAGTTTGGGTTCATGAATTTACAGGTATAGGTACATCCAGAAACATTTCCTCTGATTGGGTATTCTTGTAGAATGCACCTTTTCATTTAACTTTTTCTTCCTTAATGCAGCGTGCACTGGCACATTGTAACTCATATGTTTGTATATTGCTTGTGAATATACACACTCTTTGTCAAAATCAGGACCTCTCCTATGTAGGACAATAATATTCAGCATCCTTGATGGGAAGTAATCTTTCCTTACCTTTCCTCCACCTAGGCACAGGTGGTAGCTTTAGTTCTTGGGATAAATTAGAACAGTTTCAGTGTTTATGTAATTCATGCTTATTTGAGACAGCTTCTGTTGGGATCTTTGTATTGGTGAGTGTCAAGTAAAGATAACTTTCATTGGCCAAGCTAATTTCTAACTATTTTGGATGCAAGCATTCAGGACTACGGAGTTAACACAGTAATCCTCATCAAGCTGGGTAAAAGCTTTTTGTTTCTGGATACTGGTAAGTATGGAGAAGACAGCATTTGTGTCATAGCATATATTAAATACCTAGTGTAGAGCTCAAAATGTGCTCAGATGTTCTTGCAGCAAAGGTTTTTTTGAACAATTTTTTTGACAAATAATTGGGCATTTTTGCATCTTATACAAATTTGTCTACATGCTACTCCTGTTCTTTGCAGCTCTTCTGATTCCTTTTCTCTTCCCTATTCAGTGCATCTCACTACTGGGAATGTCCGTGGTGCCTGACAGTATTGTCAACTATGAACATTTTGTTGGTTGATGGAAAACTACCTGGATTTTCATAACTTTTGTGGCATAATACTTGTTCATAGAAACTCTCCTCCAGTAATATATTGTATTTACCTAATGTACCCACTTTTCTTCAATACTTTTGGATGTTTCTAGGAATTTGTTTGGCTTCTGCTCATCATACGTTTGCTCTTTTTCTTTGGGCAATCCTTGCCCATTGAGCATAATGTCATGGAAATGACCACTCCTGTATTGAAGAATACCTTTGCACTATTGTTAAATTGTTTGCTGCTGAATTGTTTGGTTTGTTTTTTTTCCCTACATTTCTCTATTGAGGGTAGATCTGTCAGGTTCTGTCTAAAAGGCTCTTGTTTAAGAGTCGCTATTGATTTGGGTCTCTCCCTTATGGGATCTTTTACACATTCTGTAAAAACTTTTTTTTATTCACCCTCTAATAATAGATTGCTGAGAAT
>WEIV01006069.1:0-27959 GCA_013390005.1 Calyptomena viridis | reverse complement strand
GAAGAGGTGGATTAATAACACCTGGGATTCAACCAAGGAATCCTTAAAGCTGTGAGTAGGCCAGATGTTCATATTCTCATCAAAAAGGCACTAGAATGACCTGACATTTGATTACAAAGACCAAAAGCTGTTCAGGGGTAGGGGATCTCTGTGCCCTCAACCAAGTCTATAAAGTACATGTTACCACATTTCAGAGCAACAGAGGCCACAAGTGACAACATGGAAATGGACTGGAATGCACAGAGATATTTTGCACCCTGCCAACACAATCTGAATGAACATAAAGATGTTGGTGAATGAAAGCATTGCTAATTCTTGGGATTCTATGACAAGAGCTTGGTTCTGAGTATTATCTTTTCCTTAAAGTTAAGACTCCCAAGGCACATGTGGTTATGCACAACAATTCTCATGGGAAAAAAAAAACAACCAAAAAACTCAACCCCAAACTTCAATAATAAAACTGGTTTAAACTGAAGGTGGGATGATTTAGATTAGATGTAAATAGGAAGCTTTTTACAGTGAGGGTGGTGAGGCCCTGGCACAGGTTGCCTAGAGTAGCTGTGGCTGCCCCACCCCTGGAAGTGTCCAAGGCCAGGTTGGACAGGGCTTGGAGCAACCTGGGATAGTGGAAGGTATCCCTGCCTGTGGCAGGAGGGTTGGACTAGATGGTCTTCAAAAGGTCCCCTCCAACTCAAAACCATTCTATGAGTCTGTGAAAACAAACAAATGTCCTTCCAATTTCACAAGAAAAGCTGAAAACCCAAACCTGAAGGGCTCAAAAATCCAAAGGAAAACACAACACACTAATTAGAGTAAATTTGAAAAAAACCTCTTATTTTAAAGTCACTCTCCTGACTCTGAGGCCCGATTCACAAGGCTGGCAATGTCAAGGAATGACTATAAACCATGAGAAACACTGACAGAAAAGCTCTAGGTTGTCTTCCATGCTCTCTATCAGAAGCACTGTGTGCATCCAGACTTCAGAAGGCCTGTAACCAATTCCCTGAAAAACTGAACTCACACATGTGCAGCCAGAAGCCAACACATAAAGCAGATTATAGCTAAAATAGAGAGAGTGGAAATAATTAAGCACAAATTGAGACTGTTACCATCCAAATAGCGGGTTCCATAGGCGCTCTCCGGGAACAGCCCCCTCATGTAGGTTATACAGGACACGGAGATGGCCAGGAGCCTCTTCACCAGCACCACAGACTGCTGCCCCATAGTGAAGGCATCAGGGAACAACACTGCCTCCTGAGAAAGGAGGGCAAGGCCAAAACAGCACCATTTTAGTGTAACACAGGGATCATATTTAGAAACAATGCACAACAGCTGGAAAGAGGGTAACTCAGAAATGTAATTTTAACATTTCTCTGATCTTTAAGTTACACAGTGAAGACTCGTGCCTAAGGTGGGTGGGATTAAATGATTTAAGGATAGTGATCAGATCTGACATTACTCAGGTGCAGACTGCACTGGTTGGACATTCCCTCCCCTTTACCACATTCCCACCTCTTCCACTGCACCAATGCTGGTATATACCAGAAAACCTGAAAAAAAGCATATAGTTGTAATTACAGAGTCACCCAAGTGCCAGGGCTGGTGTGGCACTCATTGCTGTGCCAAAGGCTGCTGCCACAGCCGTGTGGGAGCTCTTACAGCAGCCTGAGATGCCAACACTGCACACACACACACAGAGGTTTCAGAGTGATTTTGACTCCAAGCTGTAAATAGCACACAGCTGCACCTGGAGCTCCTGTAAATACACACTGTGAGGTGTCAACACAAACAATGCAGTGGACTACACTAAATTTAGTTCTTGTATTAGTTTATTGCTGTTTATTGCTCAGTGCACATCTAGTGAGCCTACAGTTATTGAGTCAAATCATGGCAGAGCCCCACTCTGCTTCTCACTAAATTGGAAATAATCCAACTAAGAACAGTGCAGCCAGCATACAGTGTTCCCACCTCCCCAGGTGCAGACAGGACAGGTCCCTAACTGAGGGCTCACATTGTCAGTACCATCACATCTTAAGGTTTTTACCTTAGAGGTCTTTCTCTTTTGCCTGAGTAGCTGCTGAGTAGCCATCCTGTATTTCAAAGACCTGCCTTCCACTTGTAACTAAACCCTGAAAAATAGGCATGAGACACCTGGAAAACAGAGTTATTGCTGTTTCTCATCTTTCTCAAACTAAGAATGAGATTGTTCAACTTTTTGAGGTCTGGAAGCTAATTGCCAGCCAGGACAGCTAAAGCAAAGCCAGCCAAGGATACTCCATGGCACTGAGTCTGCAGAGCCTGAAAACTCTCTGGTAAATGATCGATAGTATTTGAAATTCAGGGCCACGACTGCACTTGGTGTCATTCGGTGCCACTTCAAACTGCAGTTCTCATATTCCAAACCACAAATGTTAATTCCTACAACCATTAAAAAGTGTGAAGGGGAAATGTGAAAGAACTGGAGGTCTGCCAGTAGTAGGTAATACCTTAGCAAGGGTAAGCAGGGAAAAATCCTAACATCAGTATTGGCCTGAATAAAGGAATGATTCTTGTGGGACACCTTGAAAGGTTAAAAAAAAAAGAGAAGTCCAAATTGTTTCAGTAAAAGCCTGTTAGACAAGCCTGGATTAAAGAAGAAAATATTCCTTTTACAAGAATGGGGAGCTGATGGATACAGGCAATAACGTGGACGTTCCACATTTCACACTTGGGTGAGGTGCTTGATTTAGCACCATCTGACATCCTGATTAAAAACTTCCATTAGATGGAATTAACAAGGCACGCGTTAACTGGTTTGAAAAATTACTTGCTGGGAGATCGCCACATCTTGTTGCTAACAGGGGATATTAATGAAAGGAAACACCACAAACAGTCCCTGGAGCCGTGTCCACAGCCAGTCAATATTCCCAGGAACAATTAAAATAATGGCACAAAGACGGTGGGCTGACTTAAATCCTGACCTAATGCAGTCAGCAGTGGGCTTTTATTAACTCAGCTGATCCAACCTGGTTCTGCATTTGTACTTTTTGTGCTTTTTTTCCATGGAAGCCTCTTTTCCACTTTTTGGCAGTCATTAAGACGTTGATTGGAACATGATGACAGCTTTTATGCTATATTTAGCACTTCATTTAGTAAGGAGGACACATTACAGCCATAAAAGTATATTTAAACAAATACACACCTGCAAAATTTTTAATGTGTTAAATGTTTTATCAAAGTGCCTTTTTTTACCCAAGCACTGTGAGTAGGACTGGAACGCAATACAAGCAGACAAAGGTGTTATTATGATGTGAGGCTATTAGCTAAATAAAACTAATTTAGGAAAAACAAAGAAATAAGAAAACATGGTTTCTAAACCATACCACACCTAAATTGATTTATTACAGAGGAAACATCACCCAGGCTGAGCTGATCCACTCCGGTCTGGCTGTTTAGGTACAAGACTTCAGCTTCAGCGTCCTGGGCTGGAAGGAACAGAAGTTAACCTGGAATTCCAAACCCCACCCACTCTGCAGCCACTTTACACCAAATATCAGGAGATTAGTATAAAACGTGAAAAAACAAACCTCATGCTCAGGAACCCCCTCCCTTGCTGGACTTCGCCCCCTCAGCACTGCCCCTTGTGCCTGATGTCAGAGATATGAGGCACCGCAGCCCCTAAAAGAGCAGCCATGGCTCCTAAGATGGGGTTAAGTCTTTTTGGGGAGGAGTTTATTGAGTTGAAGCTCAGGCCTGGCCATGTTCCACACGGGGCCCAGTCCTGCCCCTCACTCACCGGGCACTGGGGTTCGCTGAGGCGCCGGGGTCCCCCTGAAGCACTGAGAGACCCTTGAGGCGCTGGGGAAGCCCCAGAGGCAGAGGAGGTTCNGGGCGGGGGCGGCCCGGCCCGTGAGGAGCAGTCCTGACCCTGGCCCCGCTCTGCACCTGTTCCCGCCCTGCCCCTGTATATGTATCTTACCCTGACCCTGAGCCTGGACCTGGCCCTGTCCTTGTCCCTGTCCGTGCCACCCTGCCTCAGGAATTCAGGCAAGCCAAGGTGACCCTGCAGAAGAAATAGCGGCAGGGCAGTGGTGTGGTACCGTACCTGTTAAAAATCACCTTATAGTAAAATACTGGATTTATTAGCAGCATATCACCCAAAAGAGGTGCAGGTTTTCAATTATCAAAGTCACATTCTCAGAATATTCTGGTACTTCTCCAGGGAAAGGGAGACAATATCATCCCAATTCAAAAGCATCTTCTTGTAAGGAGCAGGTTATTTCAGAGCTAGTGACACAACCCAAGCAGGGAGGATGGATTCTCTATTTCCCTGCTGTCTTAATTAGAGAATAACGTCCCTAAACCAAGTCTTCCCCTTTTCCAGGCATTTTGTTATCCTTTAGAGAAGAAAATGTGTTTTCTCCTTCTCATCACCACCCCATTTTCGTCCCAAGCAATCCAGGGTGATGCTGCTGAGAACGCCCGCCACCACTCCCTCTTCCCAGCTTCCCCAGCTCCAGACTGTCAGTCTGACTGGTTATGACGCNGTTGAAGCTCAGGCCTGGCCATGTTCCACACGGGGCCCAGTCCTGCCCCTCACTCACCGGGCACTGGGGTTCGCTGAGGCGCCGGGGTCCCCCTGAAGCACTGAGAGACCCTTGAGGCGCTGGGGAAGCCCCAGAGGCAGAGGAGGTTCCCCTGAAGCACTTGGGGTCCCTCTGAGTTGGGGGGTTTCCCCAGAGGCGGTGGGGAGCGGAGGGACCCTCTGAGGCGCGGGAGGGGCGCGCTGAGGCGCGGGAGCCCCTGAGGCGCGGGAGTTCCCCTCAGGCCCCTGAGGGGNCACCCTGCCTCAGGAATTCAGG
Source organism: Calyptomena viridis (assembly GCA_013390005.1). Lineage (NCBI taxonomy): Eukaryota > Metazoa > Chordata > Aves > Passeriformes > Eurylaimidae > Calyptomena > Calyptomena viridis. The sequence continues at coordinate 23,118 of WEIV01006069.1, read as the reverse complement.
CAAGACAAGGTGACCCTGCAGAAGAAATAGCGGCAGGGCAGTGGTGTGGTACCGTACCTGTTAAAAATCACCTTATAGTAAAATACTGGATTTATTAGCAGCATATCACCCAAAAGAGGTGCAGGTTTTCAATTATCAAAGTCACATTCTCAGAATATTCTGGTACTTCTCCAGGGAAAGGGAGACAATATCATCCCAATTCAAAAGCATCTTCTTGTAAGGAGCAGGTTATTTCAGAGCTAGTGACACAACCCAAGCAGGGAGGATGGATTCTCTATTTCCCTGCTGTCTTAATTAGAGAATAACGTCCCTAAACCAAGTCTTCCCCTTTTCCAGGCATTTTGTTATCCTTTAGAGAAGAAAATGTGTTTTCTCCTTCTCATCACCACCCCATTTTCGTCCCAAGCAATCCAGGGTGATGCTGCTGAGAACGCCCGCCACCACTCCCTCTTCCCAGCTTCCCCAGCTCCAGACTGTCAGTCTGACTGGTTATGACGCTTTCCCCAGCTGGGAGGGGAGAACACTCTGTTTCCTGAGTACTTATGTTTTTCCGGGCCATTTTCTGAACTCTTTCCAACGACCTTTTCCCTAGTTCAGTTAACAACAGCTGCTGGAAAGCTCCGCCCCAAGGGAGGAGAGAAGATACGATTGACTTTTCAAGAGTAACTTTACAACACTCCAACAAGCCAGGATTGGTGCTGCTATTAGGCAAGGAAGGGTCTGCAGGTGAGAGCCATCATCTGCTGCATAATGTTCGCCCGTCTCCTGCCCTGGTGGAGATCCGGTGCCACCATGCAGCCATGGCAGTCGGGTCACTTTCTGCCTCGCACTTGGGACAGGTGCCAAACCATGAGGATTAAAGGAATCAGCACAACTGTGGGGCAGGAGCAACAGGTCCGCACGCAGGAGAAACAAGTGTCAGAAGATCCGGAAATGCCCCTTGCAAGGAGAGAAATGGAGACCCTTTTCCATGAGCAGCCTGAGACTGGGAACCAGTACTTGGAAGACAGTTTTCTTCGGAATTACTTGAAGACACACCTTCCTCCCAAGGTCTGGCATGCATGTTTATGTTTCTGTTTCTGTGTGTACCCACCATAACTCTGCCTGGTCACTGTTCAGATTGTGAATTGAACGTTTCTCTGAGCCCTCTTGTGCCTTGGAGCATTTAACCGGAGGGAATTTAACAGCTTTCTTTAAAACTTGTTGCATTTGAGGGAAGAAGGACATAAACAGCAAGTGGCTCAGTGGCCTCGTGGGACTAGTCTGGGTGTTGCAATGTTGTTTTAGGATTGTCAGTGCAGGCATTTGTTGTCTGGTCATATGGGAAAAGGAGTTTCAGAGGTAAAAAACTAAGGTGCTTCTGAACTCTGCTATGCTGTTCTACCTGTCTTCCCCAGGGAAGAGGGGCTTTTAAGGAAATTCCTAAGGAATGGGGCTGTTTAGTGAGTGTTCAAGAGGGTGCAAAGGCCTGTTTGGATTTGCTTGTTTCCAGTACAGGTTAGCGGCATTTCTGGGTTGATTTTCAGGCAGGGAAGGCTCTGTACAGATTCCAGGGGTGCAGGTGGTGGGGTGACACCCTGAGCTGTGGATCTCTGTGCTGTGAGCTCCAGTCCCACCCCTGGAAGAAAGCAGCTCATCTCGCTGGCTGTCCTCTGCCATCACCACAAGGACCACAGCGGTTTCCCGCCTTTCAGGGGCCAGTTCTCATGACCTCTGTCTGTGATTTATTGCAGCAGAAGCAATACAATGACCTCTAAAGCCGCCAGGGAAGCAGAGGGGCAGGACCTGTCTTTCAGTGAGGCTCCTCCTCCCCCCGCTTGCTCTCCAGATCTGTGAGGTCTCACAGGCCCCGGGGTGGGAAGAGTGTGTTGAAGTAACTTGAGCTTGCTCTTGTCACAAAACAGGAATGAGGCCTCTCTAATCACCACCATGGCCTTCTTGCCAGGAGAGAAGATGGGAAAGGAGGATGCCTTTGAGCAACCATGAAGATCCTGCTCCTAATATGCACCTTTGGAAGAATCGTGATCCAGGTCTCTCAAAGAATAGAAGGATCAGTGCTGTGTTTCAGCAAGGCTGAGAACTGCCTCCACTCCTCTAAAGAGAGAAGAGGGGCTGTGAAATCTCCCAGAGCAGCATCTCCCTTTCTTTTCTGCTCTTGGTCCCAGCGGGGCAGTGTTGTCTCACTGCTGGAAGGGAGAGCCCGGGCTCCTGCCCACAGAACTGGGAGCTGGCTCTCCGTGGGAACGCCTTCCTGGCCAGGAGAGCAGCAACCCCAATGTCTCTCCGAAGCAGTCACCACGCTGGAGGCTGATTCCTGTCCGGTGGTGAACACGGACATTTTCCTGGAATGGCACGAAAGATTTCTTTCTTTCTTTGAAGGTGATTTCAGAAGACAGAATCAAGCACCCGCTTTTTCTGGGCGTTGTTGTGAAGAAGGATCTATCTGGCCTGAAAATATGTCCTTTAATAAAAAGGATCACCTCTTTGCTAGTGTGCGATGATTTGCACATTTCCAGTATATTTCATGCCTATTTCCAATCTGCGCATGTTTGGAACATCTAGAGACATATTAGGGTGAATGAGACAGCCCAGCAGCCTCAGCCCTGACCCTAATGGGTTTGCAGGTGTCCTCTCTGTATCCCAGTGACTGTTCTTTGGAGCACCAAGGCTGCTGTGTGTGGTGTTCATCAGTCACAAACACAGGAGTTTTGATTTTGTTCTTTCACCTTGGAAATAGACACATTTATTTGAGCAAGCTGGAGTTTTGTCAGGCTGTGTGTGGTCAGGGCATAAGCTCCCAGTGAGGCAGTTGGGGTTTTTAGGAAATATGGACAAGGTGAAGGGATTGCTGTATGTAGTGTGAACTCAGACCAAGAGATCTATCTTGTAGGCTTATGTTGTTCTGCCCACAAAATAATACTAGGTAAACAGTTCAAAGGTTCTTGTGCTTCAGGGATCAGCAAAGTCCCTGAACTTTGGTTTCCTGGGTGATGCCTCATAAACAACCTTCAAATTGTTGTCAAGCCATGACATTGGAAGTGCATACTCGTGACAGGCTGTCCTGCATGGTTTGGGCTTGTTTTGTGATTTTTTTTTTGTACTACCATTCACCTGAAGGAAAACTGGCTGGCCTGAGGAGGGAGACTTCCATAGCAGCACCTGGAGGGTGTGTGTTGGATCCTCATCACAGGGGTGGAACAGCAGAGTGATGAGGGAATCAATCACGGGATGTAGCTTACTGAAAAGTCAATGCAGGTGGAGGCAGGGAGAGGAAGGAGCCATGTTTGTGTTTCATCAACAGCAAATTAGTGGGGTTTGTAAGTGCACCATTTTGGGTGCAAAAACTACAGCATTCACCTCTCTTTTATTGAGGAGGGAATGAGCATCTCTTGAGGAGCAGAAAACAGCAAACAATACTCCTCTGATGGAAGCAAGTCAGGTGCTTCTCTGAGCCCCAGTACAGTCTTGGATGTGTTTATGTGAATGAGGGCCCAACAGTGCTGGAGGTTGGGTCCTGATTTTAATCATCTTTAAGTCAGGTTATTTAAGTGTGGGCAACTTCACCGGGCTTTGGATACAGCGAGGGAATGGCATTTGTAGAAGACAGTTCCTGTCGCTTTGAAATAGGGATCTGAGGGGGTTGGAATGAATCATCCTCTGTGGGTGCCAGTTTCCCTCCATTAGCTATGGACACTATGTTGTCCAGGTCAGCCAAGCCTGGGGGAAACCATGACACATGAATCCCTCTTCAGGGCCTTGCAGGAGCCTGGATGCAGGGTGAGAATTCGAATCTAGACACGTTGCATGCCATGCTGAAGCTGAAATGATTGCTCCATCCCTCCTTTCCTAACCTGACAGGCAGGTAACTGCTGAGTGCAGTTTTCCTATGTAGATGAAGGCATTCCATTTCTGGCAGCTCTTGCCCTGACATTCTTCTCCAGCAGTAAATCACAGGGTGGCTGAGGGGCCTCTGGAGACCATCTTGTCCAACCCCCTTGCTCATGTGCATCTCTGTCATTCTCAGTCCTGATACTAAACTGCTTCTGTCTTTTGTGAAATCCAGACATGCCACCAAAAGTAACTTGAAAAAATGATTTTGAGGAAAAAAAAGAGAAAAAGTGAGAGTGCAGCACAGCTGTGCCAGCAGAGGCTGGGGGAGAAGCTGTTGGGCTCTGTTACAGAATGCATGGAAGGACCAAGTGGCAGGAGACCACTGGCACTGCCTGACAGCATGGTCAGTCCTCTGCCTTTCCAGCTGGGATGAGGCTCCTGCCTTTCAGGGCTGTGCTGAAGTGCCCTTCTTGTTGCTCCACAGGTACTGGAGGAGGTGCATCAGGACCTGGAGAGGTTTGGAAACCGCCTGCTAACCAAGATCCAAGCTCTTGGGTGGGAATGTGAGTTGAACCCCCCCATCTTTCGGCAGTATGATGCCTGGGGGCGACGTGTGGATCACATCGACACCTGCTCTGCATGGAGGAGCATGAAGGAGATCTCAGCTGAGGAGGGGCTGGTTGCTGAGGCCTATGAGAGAAGATATTCGAACTGGAGGTAACTGGGGCGAATGGGATTGACTTGGTGCCTTCCTGGTTATTCTTGGTGAGGTTTATTCAGCAGCTCGTAGGCCTGAGCTGGTTGTGTAATGGGTAACAGATGCTGCCCAGACACCAGCACAGCTCCTGCTGTCCTCAGCAGCACTGTCTGTCCACTGCAATGTTCCACCTCACCAGTGATAGGCTGTAACTAATGGCCCACACTAGATCATAACAATCCTTGATGTCACCTTCTGATTGTGGGACCTGGCAGTTCCCTGCACTGCTCCAGCTTTATTTGTGTTAGTTGTAATGAAGCTGCTGATTTCACTTGCACGTTTGTTGTATTCCAGCCCCTGGAGACAGACCCACATTTCTTATTGTTAAAAACTGCACCAGCTGGCCTTGTGTTGGCAGTCCTGCTGGGACTGAGAGACTCTTCTCCTCTTCCCTTCTTCTGGCTGGAACATTTTTTGCCCTCTCAGAAATGAGTGGTTTGATCCTCACCTGTTCTGGCTGTATTTTTCCCCTCTCTTTCTAGTTGAAATGTTTTATTTTCCTGCTGCTGCCCTGCTATTTAATCCATCTGTTTTCTCTCTCTCTGTCTCTCTCAGCCGCCTGTACCAGGCTGTCAAACTGTACTTGTTCTCAAGCTCCTCTGGAGGTTTCAGCTGTCCACTGGCTATGACTGATGGGGCAGCCAAAGTCATTGAGGTATGAGCTCAGCTGGTCCCTCAGGGCACAGCCCCTGTCCTGGCGGTGCTGGTTGAGGTGGGAGCACCGGCTAGGGATGGAGGAGCACTGATCTGCCATCTAGCTTTGGGCACAGCCCTTCCTTTCTCTGTGACTCAGCTCCATCTCCCACTGCCTTTCTCCATTAGTGGCAAAGTCTTTGTGCCCATGCCAGCTTTTGTGTTTACTTACAGCACTATGTACAAATGTACAATAAGCCCTTTGCTGCACAGGACACCTGTGACACTGCAGGTAGTTGGAAAGGTGTACCAAGTGGAAGTGTCCAAGGTCAGATGGGGTTGGAGCAACCTAGTCTAATGGAAAATGTCCTTGCTCATGGCAGGGGTATAGAACTGGATGGGCTTTAACACCCCTTCCCACCCAAACCATTCTATGATTTCTGCAATCCTATGATGTTCTCACTAAGAGAGAGCTTGTTTTCCCATTCCTTGTGTGGAGTGGCAGCTAGATATAATTGGCTGGATTCACACCTATTGTAAATTCTCCAGGCCACCAAGACTTTCCCAAGACTGGAATATTTGGCTCTGCATCTTCGTGCTGCCTCAGTGGCTACAAAGGATTCAGGGGGAAATATTCCTTAAGTAGTTAACTCTGGGCATTTTAATTCAATAAAAATTAAACCAGAACAAGGCAGTTACTTCTTCCCTGCTGATAACATCCAGTGTACCTGAACATATGCTGATGCCTGGCACATGGGCTGTTTGGGGAGCTCTCTGTCCAGATGTCCGGTGGTGCTGAAATCCAAGGGGATAGGGATGCTCGGCATTCCCCTTTGTAATACAGGTCTGTGCCATCTGTGTGCACAGGGCTGCAGCAACTGGGCAGGAGCTGGACTGGCTTATAGGCTCTCAGGAGCACCTGCAAATGCTCCACAGCACAGGATTCCCACCTGCTTGTGGGCTTCCAGACTGGCTGGTCTGAGCCCAGAACACACCAGGCTCAGTTACAGCATCTGTCTGATTTAATCTACTGCATTATGATCATCTCAGTTTCTTTTCCCTCCCCCCAGTCACTGGGTATTCCTGGATCTCTGAAAAATGCTTTTGACCATCTGACATCCCGTGACCCCAAGAAGTTCTGGACCTCTGGACAGTGGATGACAGAGCGCAGGGGTGGCTCAGATGTTGGTACGTGCTCTGAGGGGGCAGAGATGTGACACCAGCCTGATGTGTTAGTAAGAACTGAGAAAATGAAGGGTGTGGGGAACATACAAAGCCAGGGAGCTGGTTTAGGAAACTTCAACAGAAATCATCCAAATCCTCTGCATAGTTCTGATTTTTAACCAATGAAAGGCCCTGTCTCTGTTTGTTGGTGTGTGCAGGACACACAGGCAGGCACAGAGTTGAGCTCCTTGCACAGGTAAATACACAAATCTCTAGCTCTGTAATCTAAACTTTGAGTCACACAGGCCCATTTCAGCTGGGACTGAGAAAGCGTACTGTGGTAGCCCCTAAAGGAGTGTAGACACTGGATTATACACACTGCATTTTTTATCAAGGATCAATGAAAGAGATTAACAACTCACCCTGCTCCATCTCCATAGCAAGAGGTGGCTTAAAAGACCTGCTGCTTAAACTGAAAAATCAGCATCAATTCACACAGATGGTCCCATAAGGTCAAGAAATCTCCTTTCTTTCAGCCAATGGCACCGAGACCATGGCCAGGAAGCAGCCAGATGGTACCTATCGTCTCTATGGATTTAAGTGGTTTACATCAGCTGCTGACTCTGATATGGCATTAACCCTCGCCAGGATAGCAGATGATGAAGGACAGGTAAACCTGTTGGATGGTGGAACCAGGAGCAAAGGAGCAAAGACATCCTTTTTCTTCCTTGTTACCTTGAAATCCTCTTTGTGTGCTTCTCAGTGTCCCCAGGGTTCCAGCGGCTTGTCCCTGTTCTTCCTGAGGGTTCGAGATGAGGAGGGAAAGCTGAACAGCATCGAGGTGCAGCGGCTCAAAGACAAGCTGGGAACACGGCAGATGGCAACAGCAGAGCTGTGGCTGCAGGGAGCCACAGCAGAGCTGGTGAGTGAGGGCTCATTTGCCCCCGGGGACTGGGCTGGCCTGGCACAGTAGACACTCCTGGGGGTTTCAGCAGGGATCCCAACAGAAAAAGTTCCTCTCTTCCAGCCCTGTGGCTGCCTGTTCATGTCATGGAATGCTTCACCAGCCAGGCTGTGCGTGGGCACAGCTGAGAAGAGTTCAGGAAAAGATGGGAGGGAAGAAAACAAGTCATTTTAGGCAGGTCATTTCCCTAATCGAGAGCACTGAGGAAGCTGGGAGGGGGACAGTTTGACTGGTGTGCAGGCAAAACAAGGAGAAGGGACCAGAGCTGATCATGCTGACGTGGTCTCCAAAGCCACTTCTCTGGTCATGGAATCACAGAATTACGGGATGCTCTTGGTGGGAAAGGACCTTAAAGCTCATCTCATTCCACCCCCTGCCATTGGCAGGGACAGCTTCCACTATCCCAGGTTGCTCCAAGCCCCATCCAACCTGGCCTTGGACATTTCCAGGGATGGGGCAGCCACATCATGACACAGACTTGGCTGAAATGAGACAACCATATTTTAAAGCAAGGAGATCTCTGAGGTGCCTGGGGGCAGACAGCGATGGAGTGGACAGCCCATGTCCATCTGTCTGTTGGCACCACTTTCACTTCAATATCTGTCCCCATCCAAGGTGGCGCAAAAAGCTCCCATCATCCTTTGTTATTTGTCTTGCAGATCTCTGCAGAGGGTCGTGGAGTGGCCTCAATCTCCAACATGCTGAACATCACTCGGATCCACAATGTCATTTGTGCAGTAGCTTCCATGAGAAGGTGAAGGCAGCATGGATCCCCACAGAGCTGAAGGAGCAGCTTGTTAGGACAAGGGAACTTTGCAATGCTCAGCATTTCAGCTGAGTGACATCCAGTGCCTTTGTGGGACAGCTCTGGAAGGCAGCAGTGCTGAGGGAGGTTGGACTGTTGGGGGGTGACCCAGGCTGGAGGGGTACAGCTGAGCAGGGTTCTTCCAGCAGGGGAGGCTGGAAAGGAACTCTCAGAAGTGGCAGGTTGCTGGTCTTAACTGTTTCCTGTCTGTTGTCTGTAGGATGATCAGTCTGAGCAGGGAGTATGCCAGTCGGAGGGTTGCCTTTGGGAAACTCCTCAAGGACCACCCCCTGCACATGCAGACGTTAGCCCGGATGGAGGTAAGGCTGTTGGGAGCTGAGCTGAACTCGTTGGGAAAAGGGCAGAGATCCTCTGCTGGTAATGAGCACAGCCAGCCTGCCTGTGTGCCACAGTCAGAGGTAGGAGGCTGTTCTTGCTACAGCAAGGTGTGTGCAGCAAGGGAACTGCCATATTCCAGTGGGATCTGATCTGGTGACAGACCTAACTTCTCTGCTGGACTTCAGGTTGTCCTAAACGATTATATGGGAGCTCTCCTGAGAGGAGTGCCAAAATGCATGAGTGCCCCTTTGTAGTGGTTTGACCCTGGCTGAGCTCAAAGGACTCACTGAAGCCACTCTCTCACTCCCCCCATCCCTACAAACGGACAGGGGAGAGGAAAAAAACAGGGTTTCATGACTTGGAGATAAGGACCATAAGAAACCCCTTACTGATCATTTCATGGGCAAAATAGGCTCCAAGTGGGGATATTAAGAATTTATTATTATCACAATCAGAGCTTAAGAGTGAGAAGTTCAATAGATCTTACAGACACCTTTTCCCGCTGCCATCCCTCTTTCTAAGATCTCCCTCCTTCCCCCCAGCGGCCCAGGGAGACGGGAGTGGGGGTTGCAGTCAGACCTTGTTTCTGCCACTGCTCAGAGAGAGGATCCTTCTCCTGCTTCCTGCGGGGTCTCTCCCATGGGAGACAGTTCTTCACAGTACTGCTCCAGCATGAGTCCATCCCAAAGTGTTCTTCAGACACTGCTGCCACATGGGTCACCTTTCCACAGGGTGCAGTCCTTCAGGCACAGGCTGTTCCAGCGTGGGTCCCCCACAGGCCACAAGTCCTACCAGGAAATCCTGCTCCAGTGTGGGCTCCTCTCCTCATGGGCTGCAGGTCTCTGCCAGGACCCTGCTCCAACATGGGCCTCCCACAAGATCACAGCCTCCTTCCAGCATCCACCTGCTCCACTGTGGGCTCCTCCATGGGCTACAGGTGGATCCCTGCACCCCTATGGTCCCCCATGGGCTGCAGGGGGATACCTCCTCCCTCTCCTTCTCCACTGACCTTGGTGTCTTCATTGTAGTTGTTCACCACTTCTCTGCTCTTCTCTAGCGACCATCTTCATCTGCCTCCTACCTTTTTTCCCCTTCTTAAATATGTTATCACAGAGGCATTACTATCACTTCTGATTGGCCTGGCCTTGGCCACCGGTGGGTCTGGCCTGGAGCCGACTGGAGCACTGGCTCTGCTGGAAATGGGGAAATCTTCCAGTAGCTTCTCAAAGAAGCTTGCCCCATGCCCCCCGCTACCAAAAACCTGGCCACAGAAACCCAATACACCCTTCTGTGACAAGCCATGACCTCTGAGTCCAGGCCTGACACCACAGTTACCTGAACTGCAGTTACCAGACTCTTGTCCAAGACTGATACAGACTCAGCCAAATTCCCTGGTAACTCACGCACCCAGACACGGGCTGAAAACAGTATTTAAAAATTCTCTTGCAAGGTGGGGCAGAGGGAATGTGGTCAACATCTGTCAAACATACCTTCAAGGTCCAGCATCTGGCTTGTGGCCATAACTCCACCTTTGAAAGAAAGGGCATTCCTGTATAGTCCCACAGCACACTTTTGTGCACAGGAGCTACAGAGCTTCATATCCTGGTGCTTCCAAATCACAACTTGTCAGGGAAGTAAGTTCCTCAGCAAAAAAAATCTGTCACAGACCTTGCAGCTCCTTGGTGCTTAGAGATTGACCATCAGATATGTGGTCTCACATCCCTTTCCCTTGGAAAGAAGGTGGATTTGTGGCCTGCATGCCTCATAGGAGCTTTGCTAGGGCTCTAAGTGGTCCTGATGTAGGGTCATGGCCCCTTTCCTCATACCAAATCACAGTGTCCAAGAGTAGCAACTCCAGAGTACCTTTAATATTCCATGCTTTGTGCCTTGTCTGGTTGGAGGTCCCTGTCTCTGAAGCTGTGGGTCTATGTAGATAGGGATGGCATTTCACCCTTGAGGTAGTCCCATAGCATCTCACCATGGAATCATGGATCAGCCTGGATCCAAAGACCCTGTCAGTGAAGCCCCCCTTCTCTGCTCACAGGTGCAGGTGCGAGGGGCATTTCTGCTGATGATGGAGACTGTTCGCCTGCTTGGCCTGGCAGAAACCAACAAGGCCAATGAGCAGGACCAGCTGCTCCTGAGACTGCTCATCCCTGTCGCCAAACTGTACACGGGGAAGCAGGTATGGAACAGCCAGTTGGATTAGCCTGGACTGAGTCTGTGTGGCACATTAGCAACCGGAGAGCTGGAAAGGAGTGAGTAACACATCCAATGTGAAGGGCAGTGAGAGTGGGGAATACCAGCAGGACCTGCAGCAGTCACTGCTCTGGTGGCTGGCTTTGTGGAAGCCTTGTCCCTTTGCTCTCAGGGACACAGAAGATGTCTGATGGGGACAGAGAGTGCCAACACTGCTGTGACATGCTCCACGTGCCACAGGAATGCTGCTGGGACTGCCCCAAGTCCAAGGGGGATGCTGAGCCACAGGAAATATCTTTCACTATGAATAAGTAGAAGAGCAGAAGCTAAGAGCTTAACCATAGCCTTAACTTCAGGAGTCTGTCCTCTTCTCATGGCCCTCAGCTTACACACACAGGAGCTGACACACCATAGGGAAGCAGAAGGTATCCTGGACTAGAAACACATGTTCCCGCGTACCAGGCACACCACAGGCACCTTTGCCTAGAGAGGACTGTGTTGAGACAGACTCCTGCAGGTCCTCTCCCAGTGTTACAGAGCCTTCATTCCTCAGCTGCTCCTCCTGTAGGCAATGAGTAACCTCCCTCAGGAAATCAGCAGGACCGTCAGCCCATCCCAGCAGGAGCTGCTGTGTGCTGTGAAAGGTTTGGGTTTTTCCCCTCCTGCACTGTGGATCATGCTGGCTCTCTGCATTTTGCAGGCTTCTGCTGTGGCTGTTGAGGCAATGGAGAGTTTTGGGGGCCAAGGTTACATGGAGGACACAGGCTTGCCAGTCATACTCCGGGATACTCTGGTAAGAGCAGCAGGAGAAGCTCCTGTGTGTCCCCATGTCCCCTGCACAGCACTCTGGTTCCCTGCTGAAGACCTGCTCAGGGGAGAACACAGTCCTCCCAGGCTCACTCCAAGTGTGGCAGCTCTTCCCTCACTGCCTTCCTGCTGAGCCCAGCCACCTCTAGGGAGGGAATAAGATGTGTTCCTGGTGCTGGGGTTGTTCCATAGCACAGTAATGGAGCTGGGCCCCGTTGCTGCTTTCCACTTGTGAGGCGAGACATCTCTGGAGATTTCCTTGATATCCCTTAGCTCTGCTCCATGACTTCATTTCCTCACATTCCCCTTTCTTTGTTGCAGTTACTCCAAAGGCTTCTTCCTGCTCTTCCACAGCTTCCTCTTTCCCACAGGTGCTGTCCATATGGGAGGGAACAACAAATGTCCTGTCCCTTGATGTCCTGCGATCCCTTGCCAAGAGCCAAGGACAGGTGATGGCTGTGTTCCTGTCCTCAGTGCAGGTGAGCCCACACCAAAAGCCCTGCTCAGCCCCATTTGCCCACCTTGGCAGAGTCTTGTTTGGGATTTATGCTCCTGGTTGAGGTCGGCAGGGAATATGCCCAAACTGAAAGCTTTAGACAAGTATTCCAGAGGTGTCTTACACTTCTGCTCCTTAAATAGCAGGATGCAGGCAATGCTTATCCTGGAATCCTTTTTCCAGACACTTTCAGCTCAGCAGTGAGGAATTTGGCATTGTCAGATTCCCTCATGACAGGTACTAAAACCAGTATATTTTTAACATGAGTCACCCTCCTGAATCCAAAATAGTTTTGTGGGTTTGTTCCTTAACTGGAAAATCACCACAGGACTGCTGAATACTGAATCTCTCTAGGGCTACCTACTGTATTATGACTTTCTGTTTTTATTTCCAAAAAGATGGGAAGAGCCAAAGGAATTCCAGTGCTGTCTATCTAAATCTGCCATTCTCTGGCTTTACTTTTAAAGCTGTTCAGGTGACAGGCTTGAAGCAGCTCAGGGTTTCATGAAGGTGAATGAGCATCACCCGGCTTGACGTGTCCCAAAAAGGAGACAGGAATGAGCTTGGGAGGCAGGATCAGCATATCTAGGGGATGTTCTCTCAGAGATGACATTATTAATCCAGACACAGCAATCCAGTAAACATTAGCATGGGTAGAGCAAGGGAATCCTGGGCATCTGGATTTGGCTGTGTGTAGCCTTCACTTTCCCATCCAGACCCCATGAGAAGAGAAGGGTCTAGGATACTGTGCTCCTGCAGCACTGAATAAGGCTTTCCAAAGCAATAGGAGGAAGAACCTGAGTAGTTCCCACAGTGCCTGAAACTTCTGGCCCACTTCAACCACCCAACTCAGCTGTGCTCTGTACACAGCCCCTCTCTGACCTCCAGGGATGAGGGTCTCCTTGCCAACTCCTCAGGCCACTTTTGAGAAAGGAAAATAACCTTAATTTGATGGCCAGACAGAAGCCAAATCTGCTCATGAGCAGGACTGAGTACATCTGCCTATGGAAAATCCAATGGATCCAGCTGTTGGCAAACAGCAGTTTAGGCTGACACTGCAGGTAGTGGAGTGGAGGAGGAAAGGAGCTCTAAAAATAGTTTGGAAAGAAGCAGCATCCACAGTCTTACACTTCACACTGATTTAAACACCCCCCAAAGGTGCCATGTTGCACCCCAGAGCACCTCCCTGGTGTAGCAGGAGGGCCCCTTCAGCTCCTTAACAACTGGATAATCAGGGAAGTGTTAGGGAACACAGCACAGCGATGCAGAGCAGGGACCTGCACAGCAGTAACCAAGCACTGAGCTTGGTTAACGAGCTAATCATTGCTCTGGTGCTCCCATCAATCACTGTGTGTGAGGCTGGAGGACAGCAAGTGCTGACTCCAAGATCTCCTAATTCCAGTAAGTGCCACTGGATTTACTGTCTATATCTGAGGCTGTTGCATTTCCATGGAGAGTGGCTGGGTTGGGTTCAGCTGGGAAAGCACTGTGGATGCTCCAATTCTGGATAGAACAGGTCAGACTTGGCCAGTTGAAGCTTTTTCCTTATTCCTCAGGCAGCCAGGCACTGGAGCAGCAGCCTGGGAGGAATTTCTGTCTGCAGGAATGTGCAGAATCAGGGTTTCACTCATAGGTGATAAACAACCTCTTTTTGAGCTCCAAGTACCCAAATTTTTTCAGTCTCTGGGAATATGGCTCATTTGGGAACATCCCTCCCACTTCTGTCTAGTGAGAAAATAATTTAGCCCATCATAAAGGGATTTTTACTGCTCTGATCCATTTCCTTTTTATTGATCCACACAAACCAAGTACAGTTGATTTTGTGTTTGTCCATCAAGGTTCTCAGTGTGCAGGATTTGTGCCCAATGTCAGGCTGCTTTGCAGAAAGCAGTGGTAGTGCTTGTATAGTACTTGGTTCTCTGAAGGTTGGATCGAAGTTAATGTCCCCCCTGGCCCCTCTATCACCTGGTTTTGCTTTTATCCCGGGTCAGTTTCCTCCACTGCTGGTGGGTTTCCAGTGCTGCTGGTGCTGTGATCAGGAGCAGGAACTCAGTGTTGTAACTATACTCAGGAAAAAGATAAATACAGAGAACTTCCTAATCCTTGCACAACGTGATTATGAGAAGCTGAATTTTTAGGGTTCTTGATACACAGGTGAGTTTGTGATAAACCACCTGGTCCAGAGGTGATTAGACTGGAAAGTCTGAGAGTGTGAAGAGCAATGGTGAGAGACAGGGATAGAATCATGGAATGATTTGGGTGGGAAGCGATGAAGGGATCTTAAAGCTCATCCAGTTCCACCCCCTGCCATGGGCAGGGACACCTTCCACTATCCCAAGTTGCTCCAAGCTCCATCCAACCTGGCCTTGGACACTTCCAGGAATCCAGAGGCAGCCACAGCTTCTCTGGGAAACCTGGGCCAGGGCCTCGCCACCCTCACAGCCACGAATTTCTTCCCTTCCCAATATCCCATCTAACCCTGCCCTCTGGCAGTGGGAAGCCATTCCCCCTTGTCCTGTTCCTCCATCCCTTGTCCCAAGTCCCTCCCCAGCTCTCTTGGAGCCCCTTTAGGCACTGGAAGGGGCTCTAAGGTCTCCCTGGAGCCTTCTCTTCTCCAGCTGAACACCCCCAGCTCTCCCAGCCCATCTCTAGAGCAGAGGAGCTCCAGCCCTTGGAGCATCTCCATGGCCTCCTCTGGACTCACTCCAGCACCTCCACATCCTTCCTGTGCTGGGCCTTCAGAGCTGGAGGCAGCTCTGCAGGTGGGGTCTCACCTGAGGGGGCAGAGGGGCAGAATCCCCCCCTCCCCTGCTGCCCACACTGTGGGATCAGCCCAGGACATGTCCTGGATTCCAGCCCTGCCGAGGTGGGAGTTTCAGGTGAATACTGGATAGGGCCATTTCTTGTTGTACTAAAATTTTATTAGCTGGAAGTTTTAGCCAGAGCCTTGGGTGTACTTCAGAATTCAATTACAATCTGAAAAGTGCCTCTAAAATAGCCCTGGGCACTTTGTTGATTATTGCATTTGAGTCACTGCAGGTGAAATTTGGGCACATCCCAGGACAGTGTCTGAACTCCAGCCCTGTGTGCATCCTGCAGGGCTCAGAATCAACTCTTGCTTCAAGTGTCTTTGTAGGGCTGTAACTGAGGCTGGAAACCAGACATGCAATCTCAGACACATGATAGTGTTTTCAGGTCCTTTTCAGACCACAACCCCAATTTTCAGGCAGCAGGAAACAAACGGAGGTTACTGGGCTGTGTGCCTGCCTGAAGCATGAACATGAGCTTGTGCTTTCAGCCCTGCTTGAGATGTTCTTCTTGTCACTGTACTTTTAGATACTCGTGATTAATCTTGTAAGTAAAAACCATGTTGCTTGATAGAAAGCAAACAAATGAGCATCTCAAAATTCTTCAGTAAAACCAGGAAGTACTGGAAATATTTGAGCTCTGAAGCTGATGAATTCAAACAGAAAAGAGCAGTGCAAGCAGAGCAGTGATACTGTGTATGTGCCTCCCCCCAGTTATACTCTGGAGCTGGAGCAGAGCAACAGGGGCTGCTCCTGCCTTGAACATCATCCCTGGAGCAACTCCCAGCCTCTCACTCCCAAATGCAGGAAGGGCATGGAAAAACCCAGCCTGATCTTCCAGAAGGAACTTTCAGTTAGGAGAGGAATAAATTCAATCTGAACCAAAAAAGAAAAAAAAAAGGCATAAATTATGGGTGAGCAAAGACAATACAAAGTCTTTTTCTCTCCCTAAGGTTATAGTGATGCTTTGATGTATTTCCAGGTGTGGAAACCTTTCAGCTGTGGTAGCATGTCTGGTGTGTTTGTGTCCCCCCAGGTACTGACAGGGGCATGTGTCGTCTCTGTGCCCGGCTTTCTGGCTTCCACCCAAAACTGCTGGGAATTTGCTGATGACTTTGGGGTCTTTGATCCTTGTCAGCAACAACCTCGGAGCTCCTTTAAAACACCTCATTAGCATTGCATGGGCTCGGAGGGTCTTTGGGCTTTATCTTGGCACTAGAGCTGTGTTTGTATTTGTCCAGCACGTGATGTGGGGATGGGGGGTGAGGGGTGTCTGCCCCTGCAGCCCAGAACAGCAGCACTAGGCAATGGGGGACTGTGGGCTGAGCACTTGGAGAACCCAGAGGGGGGGAGGAGCTGGGGTACAGAACACACCCAGGCTCAGCCTGTGCAGCCCAGCCCAGATGGATTTTCTGGTCCAGCAAGAGGAGCTGTGTGATCATCTCAGCACTGAAACCTCAGAAACATAAAGTATCAGTTCTGTATAGCTAATACTCACAGCGTTTAGTCTTGTTTTCAGATGAAGCTAATTAATGAACTGCATTTCCTACCATCCTCTGTACCTGCTCTGGTACCCAACGGGGCCTTTTGGGGTGCTCTGAGCTGATCCTTTAGTCCTGTGCAGAGATGGGCTGAATGTGGTAAAGATCCCTGAACCAGACAGTGTTCCATCCCTCCTTAGAGGGAAATAACACAGAGACACAGATGAAAGGCCTGGGAATGCTGTGTCCAAATAACAGCTGTTCCACATTCTCTCAGCTTTTTTTTATCCCTTGTGCTTTCACAAAATATTTGGGATGTTGGAGATCAGCAGCTTGGCTCAGCCACAGGGCGATTTCATATGGTGCTTTAGGTACAATTAAATGCCTAATGTCCATCAGAATCATGGAATCCTTTAGGCTGGAAAAGCCCTCTGAGATCATCCAGTCCAAATATTCCTCTAGCACTGCCAAGGCCACCACTGACCCATGTCCCCAAATGCCACATCCACAGGGCTCTTAAACCCCTCCAGGGATGGGGACTCCACCGCTGCCCTGGGAAGCTGTGCCAGTGCCTGACCATCCATTCCATGAAGTAGTTTTTGGTAATATCCAATGTGAACCTCCTCTGGTGCAACTTGAGGCCTTTCCCACTGACACAATTCCAGAGGAAAGCTTATTTAAATGTGGAATCTCCTGCCTGAACACAGCTTTAGAATCTTTCTGGAAATGAAAATATAAACCTGGGAGAATTACATCCTGGTACAGATCTGCAGTCAGAGAGAATCAGGAATGAGAACTGGTCCCCACATTCAGCTGGAAGAGAGCATGGAAACAGCAACATCCTTGGTCTGGTCACAGGGATTCTCCATCCCCAGGGCAAGGCTGGGAGCTTCCTTTGGGCACACCCCCTTCCCGGCTGCCCCATGGTGCACTGGCCACTCCAGCTGGGCAGTACCAGTGGCAGCCGCTGGGATCTGAGCTCATGGTCAGGGCTTGGCGTGTGCAGGGTCCCACCGGCCCCTTCCCCTGCAGAAGGCAAATACACTGGAATGTTTCCTGTCTGTGTACAGAAAAAGCTGGAGCTGGCTTCGGGCACCACTGAGCTGGCCCCGGCCGTGCAGCGCATGCGGGAAGCCGTCGGCAGCCTCACGCAGTTCATGGAGGCAGCGGGATCAGAGCCCACAGTGACCATGGAGCTGGCAGCAAGAGACTTCTCCTACAGCCTGGCACGGATCTACATGGGTACTGGGAAAGGCAGAAATCACAGAATGGTGGGATGGTTTGGGTTGGAAGGGACCTTAAGGCTCATCTCGCTCCACCTCTGCCATGGCGCAAGGACACCTTGCACTATCCCAGGTTGCTCTAAGCTCCATCCAACCTGGCCTTGGACACTTCCAGGGATGGGACAGCCACAACTGCTCTGGGCAACCTGAGCCAGGACCTCACCACCCTCACAGCCAAGAATTCCTTCCCTTCCCAATATCCCATCTAACCCTGCCCTCTGGCAGTAGGAAGCCATTTCCCCTTGTCCTGTCCCTCCATCCCTTGTCCCAAGTCCCTCTCCAGCTCTCTTGGAGCCCCTTTGAGCACCAGAAGGGGCTCTAAGGTCTCCCTGGAGCCTTCTCTTCTCCAGATGAACACCCCCAGCTCTCCCAGCCCACCTCCAGAGCAGAGGGGCTCCAGCCCTTGAAGCACCTCTGTGGCCTCTCTGGATTCACTCCAGCAGCTCCACATCTTTCTTTGCTGACATATTTCCCACCAGGAAAGGGGGCTGGGAATCAATCCTAGATGTCCAGTTCCCAGCTGGGTCAAGGCTGAAGCTTTAACGCTCAGTCCCCATCTTTCCCACTGAAGCAGCTCAGCCTCCAGGCACTGCTGGGAAAAAACCACCATCTGCTTTTCCAAGCCCTAGGCTGTTCTTGTAGGAGCCTGGGAATACCGACATTTCCCACTCTTTCTCAGGAGCTCTTCTGATGGAACACGCAGCTCGGTCTGATGCCTCTTCCACAGACACCTGTGCTGCACTCAGGTAGGTACAGACTTACCCAGCCCTGACTGTTCTGGATGATTCCATGTATGACATGGGAGGCTTTGGGAGCGATCTGACCGCTGGCCATGGTCAGACCCAACTTCCCAGGTGGACACCAGCAATGTTTTGGGCTGGCTGCTCTCAGCCCAGGGCTTTTCCTTGCTGTGGGTGATCTCCATTTTAACAGTGATAGCCAGGATCTGACCTGGGCACAGCCCTGTGTGTGTGACAGGGTTGGAACAGACCATTCCCTCTCTCCATTCAGATGGTGCAACCAGGAGCTGTGTCCGGTGGCTGCAGAGTTGAGGTCCAGCACTTACGGGGCCGGGGCAGCACGGTGGGACAGTGCCTTGGTGTTCGGGGGCAGCCGCCTCTGAGGCACCACAGGACCCCCACACACGCTAAAGGTGGGTTGAAATAAAAACCTTCCAAAAACCTCAGCTGCAAATTCCAGGTGTGGTGGGGATCTTCCACCAAGGGCCAGACCAAATCCGTCAATTAGGAGTGACCCCCAGGTGGAAATCAGAGGCTTTGTGCCATTTCTCAAGGCAGACACAGCCCTGAGAGTCACTCCAAGATGCTGGAATGTTCTCACTTTGCTTTAGGCAAAGCCCAAGTGATCAAACCCAGGCAATGACTGGAAGCAGCAGCTCTTCAAGTGCCAGTGTTGTTCTTTTTGAAGAAAACCAACCAAAATCAAACTGAAAATTACCTGAAGCTGATTAAATGCAGAAAAACACCATTTTCCCCTGCTCACCTTCTTGCTTTCCAGGGCTAACCATGGGCTTCCATCCTGGCACCTGCCCAGGATGGGATTTGCTCCCAGGACAGCCCTTTGCATCCGCCCTGGCTGTGGGGGTCGTGCAGCCCTTCCTAAATTGACCTCCTTGGGAACTGCTGCTTTCTGAAGAAAACCAGAGATTTTTATCCTCTACAGCCTCCAGAACTGATTAATTCCCTTTGCCCGTGTCCTAATGATGCTGCAATACACCCTGACATAAATCCTACATAAATTTTGTATTGGAATCCAGTAATTCTTCACCTAAATACTGACAGTGAGCTCCTCCCCCTCAGCCTGTCAGTCGACCTGCTTGGTATTGCCCTGCTGACTACAAGTTTTAATTGAAAAGTTAATGAGAGAAGAAAAGCACTAATAAACTGTGTCCTGGAACTGGGATCATGGGCTGAGCCAGGCAGAGATTCCCTGAAATCATACAAATCTCATTAACCAGCCCCAGCACCAAAGGGCTTCCTGTTGTACGTGCATTGAAGGGAATAAAGAGTATTTGGATTTGAAAAATCTATGTTACAGAATAATGAAATGATTTGAGTTGGAAGGGACCTTAAAGCCCATCCAGTTCCACCCCGGTCCATGGGCAGCGACACCTTCCACTGTCCAAGCTGTGTCCAACCTGGCCTTGGACACTTCCAGGGATCCAGGGGCAGCCACAGCTTCTCTGGGCAACCTGGGCCAGGGTCTCATCACCCTCACAGGGAACAATTCATTCCCAATATCCCATCTAAACCTACCCTCTCGCAGTGGGAAGCCATTCCCCCTTATCCTGGCACTAGGACTCTGTCCCTGCAGTTTGGTGTCACAGGGTTAATGTACAGGAGCTGCTCTGCCCTGTAAAACTCAGGAGAACAGGAAGGTGAAGGAATAACGTGGTTCTAATTCCATCACCAGATGTGCCCACGGGGAGAGGGTCCAACAGCAGCTAATGGATGTGACCTAGAGGGAATGTGAGCCTTGGAAGAGTGTGCAGAGCTGATCAACCCCCAGGATCCCCTGCTCTCCCAAACTGCTCATTCCCAAGGCCCGGGGCTTTGGTAATCACTGCCTGACAAGGCTTTCCCTTTTCCCAACCTATTTTACACTTCTCAACACCAGGATTCCTTTTTCCTGTTTTGATCTGATAAACACCATCAGGTCATTGAGGGATTGTGCACAAAGTCCTGTGATCAGACAAGCCTGGCTCAACCTCTCACAGGTGCTCAGACCTTTGGGAATCCAGGGCAAATCCTCAGATATGTAAGGGAAAAATGAAATCATGGTGGGGAAGCTGAGGGGAGGGAGCACAGCTGGGCCCTGAAATGAGCAGCAGTCATTAGAAATTTGGAATAATGGGGTTTTTGTGTAGAAAAAACAGCAGATGAGTTTTTGTCCTTCTGGGAAAAAAGATCTTAAACCTTAGTGAGTTTGGTCTGTTCCTGAAGAGCTGCAGCTCCACCATCCAGCACTGGGATAAGGCAGGAATAGAGAACAGAGCTCCAACCTCCCCTCTGCGGGGAAGGGAGACATGGAGCTTCCTCTGCCAAACCTCGGCAAAAGCAGGGGAATTTCCTGGAGATCAGGGCTTCTCCTACAGCTGGGTAACATTATTGGTAACATCACCATACGATAGTGGGCAAGGAGAGAAAGAAAAACGTGATGTAGAAGGAGCTGAGGCTCCAACACTTCTCCATCCTTGGAAAACCTCACTGTACCAATACAAGCTGGTGCTGTATGTGGGTTGCATCTTTCCCCCTCCCTGGGATTCCCGCACCAGGAAAACCAAGCTTAAGATTTAGTTTTTTCTTCTAAGTTTAGGAACAACAGTTTGTTGTTCCTTGCAAAGAGCCACTGTGGGACACAAAGCCTTTTCCAAGGCCTCAGTGTTCCTGCTGAACCTCCAATAAATTCCCTCCAAGGGATAGGGAAGAAAAATAAAAAAATTAGAAAGTATGTTAGCAAATGCTCCCATGCAAAAGTCTAAACTTTATTCACTTTTATTTATATATTTAACAATTCTAAAGTATTTACTTCTCGCTTTTGACAAAAATGAAAAATATAGGAGCACTTTACTCTCTTGTGGAGAGAAGGGTTATTTCTGTACACAGCTACAGAGAGAGACGGTTCCTCCTTTACATACAAAGAAAAATAATATTAATAAAAAAAGTGCTTCATCGATCCAAAAAAGCCTAAAGAGCTGCAAGCATTTATTCACACTGTACATCCCACTCTGACCGGATCTGACTCTCTTGGCACTGGGAGCTGTAGAGGCTCCAGCTGATTCTGCACCACACGGCCACACAAGGTTGGGGTGGACAGCTACCCTTGGCACTGCCTCCCCCTCTCCATTCCTGGGAAGAGACAGACTCTGTGCAGAACAGTGATGCCTGAGCCTCTATTCCAGCACCCATTGCTGGGTCAGGAACAATTCCTGGATACACTTCAGCTAGAAAAGCCATCCTTAGCCGTGCTTTTCCCTCCTTGTATCTTCTTCTAAACCCATGCCAGGGAGATCCCAAGATGCTCCGTCCAGTCCCACAACCCTTCCCATAAGGACGCAGCTTCCTCCTTCCTGGACATTCATTCCTGCCAGATCCTCGTGGAGGAGGGAGAGGGCACAGTCCAACCACCTCAGCATTTCCTTCAGACCCACACTGCTCTGGGAAATCGTTTATTCATGTGACCCTCCCTTTGGATGATGTGATTGTAACATTTCAGGGAAGGGAAATACTCTTTTCCCAAGGTTTCATAAATTTTGAGCTGTTGTATCTAGAATTCTCAAATACTCCAGCAGGATTCTTGGGAATATCACAGAGCAGTTGGGACTTTGCCTAAGGAATACACTGTGAGCAGGATCTACACTTCCTCCTTGCCAGATTGCACTAAGCAGAATTTATGGGATCTCTGGGAAGGGGATGAGCACCTACTGCTGAGTTACAAACATATACAGGGGAGATTCACACTTCAAGGAGGTGACTTGGATGGGGGCAGAAGGAAGAAGGGGAATCCATGATGTATTTTGGATTGTTGTAAGATCATCAGGCNTTGTCCTATCTGGAGTACACTGACACAGCCTGGAAAAGGAGGAACATCCCAGGAGGATGCCAAGCACCAGTGCACTCCCCATGGACCGAGCCTGGTCTCTCCAGGGGTTTGGATCATCTCAGTAAAGTGCGATTCTGACCAGGGCCTGGGCCTGAGCTTGGCAAAGCTCTGCTCCCAGAGGGAACCTCCATGGGTGGGGCAAGGACAAGGTGAAGGTCTGCTTCTGTCCTACTTGGATTTCAATCATGAATTGCATGGACAGACCTTTGGAGAGGGCTGGTGTGATGCCCAGATCGGCAGCCTGTCAGTCCCATCTCACCTCTCACCAACATTCCTGAGCCAACAGTCCAAGTGTTCCCGCTCCAATGGTTCAAACCTCACAGACTGTGTGTGCAGGGAATCTGCCTGACCTCAGGCAGCCACTGTGAGAACAGAGAGGGAGAGGGCTCTCTTGGGAAAGAGATTCCCACCTCTTGTAGCAGCAACAGGTTCCCAAACAGCAGTTTCTGGTTTGGAATAGCAGGAGTGATTGAAAGCACTGGAGGCTACACCTATTGAGGCGCTGCACATTTGGCTGGCCCAGCTCCCTCTGCTCCCTGCTCCCCAAAATCCTCAACCTGCAGCAATTCCACAGTGGGACAGAGAAATACCAGAGGGGATCCTGGTTCTGGAACCAGCTCCCTTCCCACCTCCAAACAAACATATATATTATATATATATACACACACACGCGTGGAGACACAGACACACGGACAGGACAAACAGGGAAGGGGGAAGAGCTGGACTAGGAGAATCCCACAATCCAGCAGCACATCCTCGATGTCTGTCTTGCCCTGACCTCCAAAGTGCTCCCACAGCCTCTCAGACTCAGCCCTCCGGGAACCCGCATGTCTGTAGGGAAGGATCGACGCGGCGGCTCCTCCTGCTGCTCCTCCCGCTGCTCCCAGGCTGGGAATTCAGTTGGATGTGGCAGTGATGGGCTTGTCCAG
>WEIV01006068.1:0-12598 GCA_013390005.1 Calyptomena viridis | reverse complement strand
GGAATTATGGATATTGATCAAGCAATGTTCAATCTGAGTCTAGACGGAAAGTTCTGTACTTCTGCAANGTACTTCTGAAACAGTTTGATTCCTTGGTTTCACGGACCAAGATATGCTGATATTATCTTTAGCATTCTAGTTTTGACATTTCTATAGCTGATATATTACATGGTATTGTATTCAAAGTTATTGCTTTGCCAACCAATCAAATATCTCAGGTGGGCTCTTGGGCAAGGGTCTCTATCCAATGCTCTCACTTTATCTGTTATGTAAGCACCTCAGAAAACATATAAAAGCCTGTGTTAAAACAATAAACTTGTTCCTGACTTGCAACGCATCTGGAGCCTGTGTCAGTATGCATTGTGATGTCGGAGACCGTGAAGCTTGCAACAACATTTTCCCCCCAAGGTTAAATCTCCTTGATGTAGCCCTGTCCTACAGGCCACATGAGTAGAAGTCATGCTCTGACTGGCTATGACCTTGTCCCCCTTGGTTGGACAAGGAGAACTTGATCCTCAGGTCATTGGACAGCTAATGTAAACAATATAGTCTATATATATTCTGAAACTGTGCAAGAAGAAGCAAGCAGACATGTTGCAGACTTCTTAGAGAGCAGACCCTCTGCCTGGCCAGACAGATCTGACCAGACAGAGTCTTGTGTCCAGAGCTTTCCAGGCAGTTTGCCTGGGAAGCTGTGGATGCAGAGTTTGCTCTGCAGGTATGTAGATTAGAATAGCCTTTGCCAATGCTTAGATGCTTAAGCTTTCTCTGCATAGAAATTAGCACTCTAATAGATAAATAAAGCCTCTGATAAAGCTTAATGGAGTTAGCCTTCTTGCAATTATGCCTCCTGGACCATGGGAGAAACCTATACCTTGAGGCACACACAGGGTCTCCCCATCCTTCTGCGTTACCCATCAAGTACACTCTGGTCCCCGAGAAAAGACAATCCCATGAATGGGTTTGCCTTTTCCCATGGGAGGAGAAACCCACATTGACTTGTCCAGCCGCTTCCCCATGTGTAGTATGGGGACCTTATCTCCTCCCAGAGTATGGAGGGGTTTTGTTTGGGCAGGACCAGGACAAATTAGCAGATCCCCTAGTGTTGACCAGCCAAGTGGCTTTGGCTAAAATTGCCTCTCAGTCCTTCCATGTCCCATTACCTAAGATTCTTAACATAGTCTTCAGCAGCCCATTATACCTCTCAATCTTTACAGAGGCTTGTGGATGATAAGGGATGTGATATATCCACTCAATGCCATGTTTCTTTTCCAAGAGCTTATAAGATTATTTCAAAAATTAGTCCCATTGTCTGATTCAATTCTTTCTGGGGGACCATGTCACCATAGAATGTGCCTCTCAAGTCCTAAGATGGTGTTTTGAGCAGTGGCCTGGTTTACAGGATATGTTTCCAGCCAACTAGTCATTGCCTCCACCACGGTGAGTATATAACTCATGCCTTGGCGTGGTCATGGCAGTAGTCCAATACAGTCAGTTTGCTAGGCCTCACCATACTGAAAACCCAGCCACAGCCCTCTACTCCAAGGAGATTTTACTCGCGTGGCTCGCTTGATTGCAACACGTTTCACATTCATGAGTAACCTGTGTGATAGCCTCCATGGTCAGATCCACCCCTTGATCATGAGCCCATCTGTAGGTTGCATCTCTTCCTAGATGCCCTGATGTTTCATGGGCCCATTGAGCTATAAATAGCTCACCCTTCTGTTCCCAGTCTAAGTCTACCTGAACTATTCCAATCTTGTCAGCCTTATCCATCTGTTCATTGTTTCGACATTCTTCAGTGGCACAGCTTTTGGGCATGTGAGCATCTACATGGCATACCTTTAAAGACATGTTTTCTACCCATGCAGCGATGTCCTGCCACAGTGCAGCAGCCCAGATGGGTTTACCCCTGCATTGCCAATTGGTCTTGTTCTATTGCTGTAGCCACCCCCATAGGGCATTAGCCACCATCCAGGAGTCAGTAGAAAAATAGAGTAGAGGGCACTTTTCTTGTTCAGCAATCTTTAGGGCTAGTTGGATGACTGTCCTGGTTTTAAGACAATGTACTCTGAAAGGGTGGGGCTCAGTGGAGTAGAAGCCCCTCCCTTTTAATCTGTTATTTAAATTTGAAACCAAAAGGGGCCAGACAGAAATGTAGAAAAAAGATGTAACAAATTTTACTTAGGAATATGGGACCAACTGAAACATACAATGACACAAAATAACCAAAACGAGAACCACACAGACAAAAGCTATCCCTTTCTCTGTATGTTCATGGTTGTAATTGTAACTGTGGTGCAGCAGGGGGTGCTCGAGGGTCACTGGCAAGCTTTCCCCAATGCAATCTCACTGCAGGTAGTGGGGGCACTGTAGGGCAGCTGATGGCAATGAGTCCAGACCCGTGGTCCCGGGAGCGGATGCCATTTGTCACACTGGAAACAGGAAACAATGGCAGAGGTAAGGATGGGGGAACAGACAGGCTCTGCCTCACTACGGACTCACCCAACCAGCGGGGCTCCTTGGCTTATAGCTGAGAGATGCGAGAAGCTCCCATCCAGCACCGAGGTCACAGGAGGTAGGGGAAAAAAATGCAGGGGAAGATTAGCTCCCCTCTCTCTGCAGTGGCACCTCCCCACTCACACGGGGGAGGGTGAGGGGGCCGCAGAGAGATGGCCGTGACTCACGGAATGACTCTCACAATTCAAAAATGTAAGAGAGGTATGTTTTATTCAGCTGAGACACATGTGGAATCATTTCTCAAAGCCATGTGTACCAGTTAAGGCTAAACGCCTTGCTTATATCAGTCAGAAATATACATATTCATTAGATTTCTCAATTCGCCTATACATATTAATATCCTGTCCCAACCTTCCCCGCTTCGTATTATAATGTTGTGGTTTTAAGTAGCCAGAGTTTTTTTATTAGCTGGGGGGGGCTAGGAGAGAGGCTTCTTTAAGAAGCTGCTGGAGTTTTTCTCTGCTCTAAGCTAGCCCAAGGTCAACTGCTAACACCTCTGTGATAACATATTTAAGAAGGAGAAGAAAAAAAAAAAGCTGGGCAGAACATCATGGCGGCTTAAGAGAAAGGAGGGTGTGCAGTTTGANTTTTAGTAGTAGTTGTAGTTGTAGTAGTAGTAAATACTTAACATTCTAAGTTAGAGCCTGTTTTGCTTGTGTGAAGTAGTTAATAAACAGTTGCTTGTAATCCTTATCACAAAGGTCGAGGGGTTTTTTTGCCTTCTCTGAGAAATTTTAGATCTATGTGTGGGCTCTCGGCTTTTAGCCAGAGTCAAACCATGATTTTTATAGCTTTTATCAGTTCTGTGCTTGCTCTGTGCCTTCTGGTGCTGTGAGTAGTGGTCTTTTTAATAGATTCCAGGGTCTTTTTAATAGATTTCAGGATGTCCTTCCAATGAACTCTCTCTCTGCACAGGCGTGTTAAAGCCGTGATTTGTTGTTCCGAACTTTGAACTTGCTGAAGAAGCTGACTTGGTTGGTTAAGTTTGCCTTTCTGTTCTTATCAGGAAATATCTGTTTGCTTCAGCTTATACCAAGGTCAAGGTGCACAAAGAGGGCTTACTTAGTAACAAAATTATTTACTTTAGCTACATGACTTTTAACAAGGGAAAAAAAAACTCCCAAGCCAAAGAATAAAACAAAAACTCAACGCCAGCAACCCAGCAACTCAGAAGAAAAACAACAGGAGCCACGAAATCTCTGACCTTCAAAACACAGGACTGTTTTGAAAAAGTTTTTTTTTCTAGCTGGGTTTTTCTCTTCCCTCTCTAGTTCACTTGTTGAGGCATAAAATTCATTTTCTGGCATAAAATAAGGATATGAGATACATTATAAAGTCACTCCAAGACACCGGCTTAGTGCTTCCTGCTATCGGCACAGCCTCAGGGTAAGTGCAAAACTGCCTATTGTACCTCCAGCAGTCACAGCCAGCAGCAGGAACATTGATCTCAAATCATCAGACACTCCACTCATTAATTGCTTTTTGATATCTCTCGTCAGTGACATAGCATCAGGGTTATACCCTGCAGCTAGGGCATGAACTACCCCTATCTGCCATAACAAACTAATACCTTCTTCTATCGTATACCAGGGCCAAAGAGACAACATCAGCTTGGCAGGGTCCACATACACTGCCAAGAACACAGTATATAGTCATTGATACCGAGTGGGGGCTAAGATCTGCCAGCCATCAAGGCCCTTCACATTTCAAAGATGGAGATACTCCCTTTGAATTCTGTGATCAAAAGCCATGAGAGTGAATAAAGCCATGAGAGTGAATAAATGCCTGTCAGCCACTAGTAAGGGAATAGACAGAGCCCCACTATCCCACACTCACAGAAGCCATGCTACTAAGCACTCCCTAGGCTTTTGCTAATAAGTGCCTAAGAACTGTTTCAACTCCTCCTGCGTGCAAGTCTCTGTGACCTGCACCCCCCCCATGTGGCAGATTCTGCCAATCCCCCACCTGCAGTAGGGGCCAGGCTGCTACCTGCCCAGCAGCTACTGAGTCAGGCTCAAATACAGACCAGGAGTTCATGGACCCCACATGAACACCTCCATCTCACCTCCCAAGACCTGAGTTGAGAACAATGGGATCTGATTGAACAATAAGGACAAGATTGACTCTGAATTACACTAATCAGCAAAGAATCCGCACCCATAAACCAAAGATTGTTAACAATGGGGATGACTATTGTCCCATCAACCAAACCAAAGATCAATGGCACATCCTTTCTGAAGGGCATCCCAGGGTAGAGTTTGGGCGGAGACTGGGAGGGGCTTATGTTAATGAGTTCCTGGAACTAATCTGCATTAGCACGGCCTGTTCTTGGAAGACAAATGTCTATGCATGAGCAAATAATGAATATGTAACTCACCTGATTAATATGTATAGTTTTGTAATATTTAAGGTACTGCCATGGAGACAGTCAGGAGGCAAGTTTGGATGGAAAGATCCCCCTTGCCTCTGATGTCGCAATAAACCTATCTGCTTCATAAACTTACACGAGTTTTGGAGTTTGTTTCCATATATCAAACCCCTGGAGGGATCCTGGATAAGGGTACAAACCTGGGAAGTCGAGACCATACCTGTACCCTGCTTCAGCTGCCATGCACCAGTGATATGGGACACTAAGCATTCTATGACCCATTGCAGCTCCCGGTAGTATGGGCAATGGGCCTTGGGCTGCGGACAGCCTGGACCTTGAGCAAATATGACTCTGCCCTTGAAGAACGAATGTAAACAAGCTAAAAGTAGAACCATGAAGAAAGGAGGATACGGACTGACATTCCACAAGGATGTGCTAACTACTGAAAACCAATGGCAGAGCTGAAGATGGAGTGTGAATGAGTGTTTAACCAATAATAAAAGTTTTAGTGGCACAGCACGGGAAATAGAGCTTAAAAGCTGTTGTAGCTTTAATAAACTTTGCTGATGTGTGAACCTGTCATGGTGTCAGTGTACTCCACCATGAATTGGTGCCCCGTGTTGGGGTAATTGAAACCGCGGACCACAGAGCCACGGTGGGATTGGCGAATCACAGAGCTGAGAGAAAAAACCCAGCAGACATGAGAGACGAGGAAAAAGAAACCCAGCGGACCTGAGAGCTGAGGAAACAGGTGGCAGACCATAGAGCCAAGAGAGAGAGAAAAAAAGCGGCGGATGAGAGAGCTGTGAAAGTCCGGACATATTCTACAGGTACCTAAGGTGAGCAGCTGTGATTAGAACAATGGGAGCACAGATGTCCTCAGAGGAGCACTCCATATTAACTATTTTACTGCACATACTCAAAAAATGAGGCATAAAGTATGAGGAGCAGAAACTCCGCACCTTGCTGGCATGGTGCAAGAAGAATGGTTCAAATGCTGACACACAAACAGCTTTCTTTATACAGGCTTGGGAACACACTGATACGATACTATGGGACGCGGCAACCAGGGGAGATATGCTTGCCACAGCTTCCTTAACCACCTGGTGGTTGGTGATCGAGTTCCTGAAACAGTTAAAAGCCAATCATGATGCACGTGCAGCTGCGGCAACTTCTGCGCCAAGCTCAACCCCCCATGAGCGGCTACAGCAGCCCCAGTTTCCACAGCAACAGCGTGCGCGACTCTTGCTGCACCCACAGCAGCAGTTCCAGTGGCACTGGCATCCATGGCTCCTGCCGTGTAGGCAGCCCCAGTTCCCGCGGCGCCCATGCGTGCGGCTCCAGCTGTGCCAGCAGCCATAGCCCCCACGGCCCTGATGGCCTCCCCACGGGCAGGCAGAAAGACGACGGCGGCACTCGCAGCCTCGCCACTCCCCGCACCTACTTTGCTGTTTTCCCCCACCTTGCTGGGCCCCCTTGTGGCGACCATGCACCTTTGCTGCCTGTCCCCCTACTACCAATCCCCCCCGAAGAATGTCCACTCCCTCTGGAGCTAAGCGGCAAATTCCAGGGTGTTTTTGAGCCAGCAGCTCAATGTGGAAGGTGACAACCTGCAGCAACAGATTCTCTCCTTATCGATCTAACCCCCCCCCGCGCTGGCAGAAGGGGAACATGCTCATGGCAGATATCATAGTCTGTCCTGTCATAAGAAATGTAGATGAGGAGGACGAGTAGGATCTTTTCCATTGGAGCGTAGTGCGTGAGTTAAGAACCACGGTTATGCAGCATGGGTTTAACTTCCCGTTTGCTCAATCTATGCTATGTAGTGTCTTTACTAACGAACTGACTCTTTTTGATTGCAGGGCGATTGCTCAAATAGTTTTTACTCCCACACAATTCCCGCTTTTTGAATCACATTGGAGGTGCCTTACAGCCGAAGTTTCTATGGTAAACCTAGATTGTCCCCAAGATGATCCGCGGTTTGGTGCGGGTCCTGCACAGCTCATGGGGGAGGCATTGTTAGGCACTCCCCAGCTACAGGCACGTTTGCATCCCTTGCTCTTACAGCAGGCAAAGGAGATAGATAGCTTTTCAAGCCATGCAGCATGTGCCCGATACGGGCAACCCTATGCAGTCATGGACAACTGTCAAACAGAAACCTAATATGTCTCTTTTATTGATCGACTGAGGGATGCCATTGAAAAACAAATTAACAATGTTCCAGCACAGCAAGTGTTGATTTTACAGCTAGCTCGAGATAATGCCAACAAGGACTGTCAATGGATATTGTTGCCACTGCAGAATCCCACACTGGTGGATATGATTGAGGCTTGTAGTAAAATGGGGACAACATCACGGCAGATGACAGAATTGACCAGGACCTTTGCAGCTGCAGTTCAGGTCATGAAAACTTGTTTCCAATGTAGTCAACCTGGACATTTTAAACATAGCTGTCCACAGAGGTCCAAGCAGGGGACAGGGAGGCAATCTGGTGGGACTTGTACAAGATGTGGAAAGAGTGGTCACCATGCTAATAAGTGTCGTTCTAGGTTTAGTAAGCAAGGTTCCCAGGGAAATGGATGGCAGAGAGAGACAGGGATGTGCGCCCAGTGGCAGTGCTGGAGTGGATGTCAACACAGCCTCATCTGTCACAATAAAGGACACTAAGGTACACAAGGTACCCCTAGACACTTTTGGACCTTCAGGGTATGGATTAAGTGCATTGTTATTAGGCCAGTCTAGTACCACCTTGAAAGGTCTGTTTGTTCTACTGATGCCTGAAATCAGAGGGGGGACAAAGAACTGCAAAAATAAATTAATAATGATGAAAAGAACAGTACTTTAATAGGAGTTTCCAGGGTCCAGGAGTGAAGACAAGAGAGCCCGATCACCTGACCCCTTTACATTTATAAGCTTTGAATGACTACCCCCCTCACGCTACCCAACCAAAGTTTGTCTTGAACCGATGTTCCCAAGATACCCAACCAGAGACCTTCTACTTCCCTAACGCCACCCTCAGGTCCCACTCAGGTCCCCCTCCCAGAACCTCTCTAGCAGCTCTGGGCCTCAATGTTTTGTCTTGCTACCCCTGTTATCTACAGAAAGAATGCAAACTTTGCTAGGAAAGGCCTGGTAAAAACCTCTCTAAGTGAGCCTATACAGGCAAGCTAAAATCCTAGAAATATGTGAAAAAAAACAAGGCATCACTGGCTTTTCTGAAGCCCACACTCCTGGATGTACTTGGTTTTGGTTATACACTTCCTCTGGGACACCTGTCCCAGCTGTCTCAGATGAGACTTCCATGAGGGCCAGGCTTACACTCTCAAGCAACTGCTCATCTCCTACCCCGAGTTCTACCTTTCCCTGATTGAATGTTATTTCTGCGTTTAGATACTCCAGCAAATCCTGCCCAAGCAGAGGCTTGGGTGAGTTAGGCGTATACAAAAACTTGTGCGTGCAAAATTGTTTCCCCAGTTTAAAGCCTAAAGGTTTGAGAAAATACGCCTTCTCAGTCTGGCCAGTGACTGTTCTAACAGTTACAAATTCATCATCCATTGGTGCCAAAACTTGATTCAAAACNTAAGCTGAAGTAATGTGTTATACTTCAGAGTACCACATATAGGCCAACATTCTCCTTCTCCTAGCTCATACATAGGCCAAAGAGTGTTACAACATTTTATCAGAGCTTCCAAGCACTTTCCAGTGACTCAAAATACACCCAAGTGGGGTCTTTCTATCTATCCCTTGGCTCTGAGTTCCTCTGATCCTTATAAACCAAAGCAAGCAATGCCTCAACATAAAAGCCTTTTCACAAAAAGCTCCTGCCTTTCCGAGTTTGAATGCTGGATCTCTAGCTGTCTCCCTCCAGCACTCGGGCAAGCTCCTCACAGAGTTAAACTGCCTGGGTTCCCCCGCAGCCCCCCAGCGCCGCTGAACTGCGCCGGGCTTCACTGAGCCAGGGAGCTGGACTGGACCCATACCAAACCAAGCCACCGAGCCTGGCAAAGCTGGGCTTAGCTGGAGCTGCCGGGACCAGGACCGCCGGGCCAAGCCTGGCAAAGCCGGGGCCGCGCTCGAGATGGACAAAAGCGGCAAAAGCGGGACAGGGCGGGACCGAGTCCCGCCGAGCCGCCAAGTTAAGCTGAGCTCAGCAGGGGCTGTGAGCTCCAAGCCCTGGGTCGAGCCGCGCCTGCATCACAGAGCTGCACCGCGCCTCTGCCACCCCCGACCACCGGGTTAGGCTGGTGCTGCCCAAGTCTCCAAGCCACCCTGGGGCTGCGTTCGTCAACTATCGCGCCCTGCCGGATCAAGCCGCTGAATCAAGCCGGAGCTGGACTGGGCTCTGCCGAGCCCTGCCAGAGACTGGACCCAGGCCACGCCGGACCATAACACACTTCTACTGCAGCGCGGAAATCACCACTGCCAGATCGCTGCCTCTGAACTGTGCTGGGCAAAAGCCACTTCCGGGACCATAGTGCCCTTGCACTGAACCACACTCACACACGCACACCCCCCCCCCCCGGACCACGTACACGCTCCGCCACGCCTGGTTAGGCTATGCCAAGCCTGATTTGTCCTACACCGGGACCCAAAACTCCCGCGCCGATGAACTGCAAGCCCTTCGCGTAACACACACAGAGACTGCTCCCTCTCCGCCACACACTGCTACGTCTCCAATCCACAACCACTGCCTACCCGCGGGAACAGGGAACAGAGGTTTGAAAATCCTTTCTCAGTGTGTCCCAATTGTTTATAAATTTTACTGCAAATTTGAACCCAATTCGCCAATTCCCTTGGTACCGAATTCCTGGGTGGACTAACACATACTCCACTCTGCACAGAGTGTCCTCCTGTGACTGACGAGCGTACCCTGTCAATAAGTATGCATACCTTACACTTTTTAGTTCTCTCCTGGGTGTTGTCTGTTTTCCGTGAGTTTTCAGGAAATGGACAAAAGCCCCCTCCAGAGAAACTTCTGGTGCACACTGGTTGCTTTCCTTCCTCTCACCAATCCTAATGGCAAACAGAGAACATCCTATCTGAGGTGCCAACTGAATTGATGACTGAATTGATGGTGAGCAGACCTAAAACCTTCAATGCATGCAAGCTATAAAATTTAAAAAATTTTATTTCCCACAGGGAAACAGAAAGGATTTTCATCCATCCTGTTCTGTCACACACCCCTCCTCCCCGAATAGCAAAGCATGCTTAAATGTACCTAGATTATACATATGCATAACTACTCTTGAATAAACATGCACATTACATCATCCTTAACACCATTACATCATTGACTAATTAGCATAGTCAACACCCATCTCCATCCAGATCCCTGCCCCTCTTAGGGGTCTTCTGGTGGTCTTTGGGGGTATTTTCAGGCCCTTATCATCACCCTCTGCCTAGAGAACACTCTGATATAAACACAGCTAACCACAAACTTGTTTGATTTTATGAGATGCCAAAAAGTCCTCTCACTATCTCTCCCTCCCTGTCTCAATGTCCCTTGTTTTGTAACTATGCTTTTCATTCCAACCTTATCATTACCTAGGCGAGAGGAGAGAAGAGAAAAAAACTACATGAAGCTCTAACTTAGCTTAAAACCTATATTAAAAAATTAAAACCCAAACCTGTATTTCCAAATCAAGGCAGTTGTCACCTGGGTTAGAAGATGACCAGTGGCAACAGATGCTGGACAGGCAAGATGGGTCACCACAGTTAGTAGAGCTAAGAGCTGTGACCATGGCATTTGAGACCTGGCCACATGAGAACCTTAATGTGGTTTCTGATTTGCAGTATGTTTGTAAAATAGTTTAACACATTGATTGTGCCCTTTTGAAAGAAGTAAGCAACAAAGAACTTTTTCACTTGCTAAAAGCCCCATGGTTTGCTCTTAGAAGTAGAACAGAGCCGTTTTACATCCTACACGTGCGTAGTCACACTAACATGCCAGGATTTGTTGCAGAAGGGAACGCACATGCTGATGCCTTGACCGCCCCGGCATGGGCGGCACCTCTTCCAGATATCTTGCAGCAAGAAATACAGTTGCATGACTTTTTCCATCAAGGCGCATGGGCACTCCCACACCAATTCAGGATCTCCTCCTCAGCAGCCCGTGACATTGTGGCTTCCTGCTCAGACTGTCAGCAGCAGGTTTCTAGTCCATCTGAAGGAGTGAATCCCCGAGGTCTTCAGGCATTGCAACTGTGGCAGACAGATGTTACCCATGTTGCAGAATTTGGATATCTGAAGTATGTCCATGTGTCCATTGACACATACTCTAAGGCGTGTTGGGCCTCTGTACAAACAGGGGAAAAGGCCAATGATGTTGTGTCACACTTCTGTAGTGCTTTTGCTGTTTTAGGTATCTCCCGGGCTATTAAAACCAACAATGGGCCAGGGCATCTCACTCAGTAAGTTNGGTATCTCACTACGTAAGTTCAACATTTTTTGCAGTTGTGGGGTATGCAACATGTGACAGGGATCCCTCATTCCCCCACAGGACAAGCCATTGTTGAGCATGTGCATCACACCCTGAAGTCCCTGCTTGAAAAACAGAAAGGGAGAATGCTGGGAGAGACCCCGCGGGCATGACTCTGTAAAGTGCTGTATACTATGAATCACTTGACAGTTCCCTCTTCAGGTGTTGTACCTATAATTTCAATGCATTTTGCTTCCTTACTCACAGATGGCAACACGGTAAAGGAACGAGCTCCAGTGTGGGTCTGCAACCTACAGACACATGAATGGGAAGGCCCATGGGACCTTGTCACATGGGGGCACAGTTATGCTTGTGTGTCCACAGATGCTGGGGTTCAGTGGGTACCTGCTCAGTGTGTGTGGCCTGCTTTGGATGCTGAGCAACGGAACAGCAAATCTGACGGCGCCACGTCTGATGCCTTGGGACAGTAGAAACATCTGGGTGACATTGTTACAATGCTCTTTGTACCTCTTTGGCAAGACCGGAACAGCCGTTTTACACCTGTCTAGTGGGGGTGCCGCTTAATAGCACTGAAAGCAAACTAATTGTGTCCCAGGCACGCATGCAATGCTCCTCGAGCAGCGTATGCGCTAACATGACAAGCTGTGTTAAAGAATGGGATGTCTGGGATAATAGGTTGCCAAATAGACCGCTTGAACCACAAGAGTTAGACATCTTAGGAACTCTGTCAGCAGAGGGCTGTGTTTATTTTAATGATAAGCCAGGACATGATATTATGGACTGTGAGGGGTCAGGAAGGCAGAATGTCACCCCTAGCATGCCTCTCTATCGCAACAGTTCTGCATGGTGTAAGTTCATGGGTAGAATCAAAAGTGAGCCTACCCCAGGAATAGCCATACCCAGGAGACTCCCGCAAGGTCTGTTTTTGATTTGCAGAGATCAGGCCTGGCCCAGCCTACCTAGTAAAGCAGTTGGTGCGCCATGCACTATTGGTCGCTTAAGTATGTTAACTCTTTTCATAGAAACAATATTAAATCACACTCAGCAACATCGACTAAGGAGAGACTTGACTAGCTTGACTCCGCAGTGTGTCGACAATGTGCGTTTATGGAATGCTGGAGAACGCTTTGCCGCTAGTTTGTTCTTACCTCAGCTTGCAGCCACAAAAGCCTTAACAGAGTTGAATAAGTTAGAATGCTATGTAGTTAAAGGAGCAAATAAGACGTCTATGATAGTAAGTGTCTTAGAAGATGTACTGGGTCTATCCGAGC
>WEIV01006067.1:51898-75485 GCA_013390005.1 Calyptomena viridis | reverse complement strand
CTTTTGCTGTTTTGAAAAATCTCTCAGGTTATAGATACCCTTTTAATATTTTTTCCTCCTAATACTGTTTCCTTTTGTTCCCTTCTCAAGATAGATTTTTACTTTTTATTTTAATCAGGAGGGCCTAAGAATGGATTTTAATTAAAAATAGACTTGTTTGCTGAGAATCCATAGACATCCTATCCCATGGCAACAATCTATAAAATAATGCAGTGTGGTTTTACTATTTCAATATATTGAATCTACGCAAAATAATTAATTTCCTCTAATGTATTAGAGGAAAATAATTACAAGATCCAGCACTGAATTATTACTACAGACTTAATCATCTCACATACAGCGTAAGGTAATCTTGTCTCAATTATAGATCCAACTGGAAATGGATTTAAAGCTAGATAGCTCTTCTGGTCTTCTTGGCCAAGAGTTGGAATAGAAATGTCTTGACAGCAAAATTAATAGAAGCATTACTAACATTAAAATTCAGAATATATAACATTCCATGTGCCAGGTGCAATGCTTTGTTTTTTTGACTTAATGCTCAAGTTTTGAAGCAGCTATGAAATACTTTTATTTCATTCTCAGTAAGACTGAGAATTAAATTTCCTACTTAAGACATGAATAGTTCAGTAGTTTAAGAGTAATCTAGATTAAATGCAGTGTTATACTGAGGATTTCTGGAGATTTTTAAACCTAATGGAGATTTTTAAAAACCAGAACATTCTGCAAATTGAAGAATTTGAAGTTCCTAATATTGATGTTTTCCAAGACAGCTTTTGTGAAACATGCAATCTCCATGAAGCACTTTTTCAGTAAATTCTGTTTCCATATTTGAGCATTGTCATCGGAAGTTCCCATCTTGCAAGAATATCTTGCACCTTCTTTTGCTAACAAAGGAACGGCATGAATCAAGGTAAGTGTTAGTGCTCATTTTTGTCTCATATACCCGTAATATCCCTTCCTGAAGTGTAACAGCAAGTTTCCAATAAGTTAATTACTGTACTTTCCTCCAGTCTCACCTAAAGAACTATTTCACCTTGGTAAATCAATCGAATTTCTGCTACTCAAAGCCAACGTATGTCTTTCATTATGTCTAATGCCTTTACAGTAGTTTCACATGGTATATTTTATGATCTTTCAAAATTTTATTCCTAGTCTTTGGGAGCTTGTAACATACCCTTGGTCACAGTGCCTTTCTTTTATTGTTTTTTCCCTCGCTGGACTTCTAAGTCTTAAGACATTATATCTCTTTTTTGTCTTCATTTCTCATCCACTTTTTTCAAATAGGTGGCAAAGCCAGCTCAAATATCCAATTGTTTTAATATCTTGGTTTGTCAACACTCAGAAGTCAAAGTAATTTCAAAGTCACAAAGCTATTAAGTCTTCAGTTCCACAATCGTATGTCTACTAAATTTTCTCTGTAGTGAACCTCTGTCATTCACTGCACAGGTTGCATAGAATTCGTATTATAATAATGGAACACCTTCATTGACTTTAATTTTTGGTTTCCATGCCTGAATTTCAGTTATCTATGAAATCCTATCAAAATTTATTCTTTGTTCAGAATTACACACAATGAAAAAGTTTAGGTACCTTACCAACAATTCCTTAATCTTTGCGGAATGTTTGTTATGTTGGGCAAATCCCATTCTTCATAAAAGCATGGGCTATGTGAGGCCAGCTCTGTGCTGTTAGTGGATGGATCAACCCTAACTTAGGTCAGAGTAGTTTCAAAGCCTGAATATTGTACTTGCTCTATGCGTTCAAGCTTGGCTGTATTGTGAGCGCCTGGCTTTTAGGAAAGAGAGTTACAGGTTTCACATTGGATCTTCAGACTACAAAAACAGTACAGAACTGACTACTTTGAGCGACTGATTTCCTATCTGAAGTGACTGCAACATAGTGTGGATGCACATAAGCTAGTTTTCAGGGAGCTAGCCCACCTCTAGGCATCCATCTATTACAGCAGCAGGAAGCGCAGTTTGGCATCATCATGTTGTCAGAATTGATGCCAAGTCTTTGACCTCTGAAAAGCTAAGAAAAGACTAACAATCCAGCATTGGAAAAGAGTAAGCCATATGTTTGATAAGCCTGTTTTCACAAAATTTACTAACCAAAAGAAGCTCACAAGTACCTGGGTCAATGAAGCAGTGATTTATCAGGGATGTCATCTCAAGATGAAGATGGGGCTGGGTTTAGGATATTTTTAAACTCATTTTCTCCCTTTTCTACTTCTATTGCTCAATGGCAGGCTTTCCTTCTTCACTCAGTCTTGATTTGTCCTAATTTACTTCTCTTACCTCAGCTCCGTTGCAAACAACATTGATCTTTACTTTAGAGTGAAAATTGACCATTTCTGGGTAGTTTTATCCTTTTCCTCCTTAGCCTGGTGTACTTTTCCAAAGAGGAAACTCTGTGTCAGAGGTTTATTTTATTTTGAGAATGTGGCCTGATGCTGCAGGCCAAATTTCTCCCTGAGCATGAGCAGAAGTGTTGCTCTCACTGGACATGGCCTTGTCCCCCGTGGTTGGACAAGGAGGATTTGATCCCCAGGTCATCGGATGGCTAATGTAAACAATATAGGCTGACATATAT
This sequence comes from Calyptomena viridis, assembly GCA_013390005.1. Classification (NCBI taxonomy): domain Eukaryota; kingdom Metazoa; phylum Chordata; class Aves; order Passeriformes; family Eurylaimidae; genus Calyptomena; species Calyptomena viridis. The sequence goes on along the minus strand of WEIV01006067.1, from coordinate 72,893 downwards.
AAGCTTTAACTGCACAACAAGAAGCAGCAGACATTTTCTGACTTCTTAAAAAACAGACCCTCTGCCTGGTCATCTCCTGGTTAGGCAGAGACGTGTCCACAGTTCTCCAGGCAGTCTGCCTGGGGAACCATGGATGCAGGGTCTGCTCAGTTGGCATTATAGGCTTTGCCATGCTTAGATGCTTAAGCTTAGTATCCTTAGACACCAGTGCACAAATAGTTAAATAAATGCTTTGAGAAAACTGCATGGAGTCTAGCCTTCTCATCATTCTCCCTCCAGGACGAGCCGGACACAACATGAGAAGACTTGAAACGATGCCTTTTAACCAATTTTGAACACTTTTCAGTCAGCTCAAAAACTAATTCTTTTTCATAAAAGCCTTTTCACTTTTCCAAATCATCCTTTACTTTTTTTGTGAGTAGTTTGTTGTGAAAATACTGACAAGATTCAACTTCAACTGACTGAACTCAGAATCTTCTAACATCAAGCATGATGCAACCTGAAACGGTAAGCAGAATGATCAGCCACGTTTATACCTGTAGGATAAATGGTATATTGATTTGTAGGTGCTGACTGCAGCATAGCATAAATGCACTCAAGTTTGCTGTCAGCCTGCTAACTCTCATACAGGTAACAGCCTAACTATAGGATCAGAAAAACTCACATCAAGGTCACCACGTCGTATATGAAAGTTTTGACTGACTGACTGCTGGTGGGCAGAATAAAGCCTAAAAAAGCTTCTAGGCTAACCACAGCTACTTTCTATCCCAGTTCAGTAAGTGACTGAACTGAACACAGAATGATCAGCAGTCTTGCATACTGCATATACAGGCAACCTGTGAAACAAGAGTTTGATTTCGTGCTTAAAGAAATCTGTTTGCCACTTTTCAGTTAATCATAATTTTTCCTTTGGTGCGTGCAGAAATATAATAGAAATAATAATGAAACTGCAGAAATTAAGCTGAAAAGCTGAGGGTTTGACATAGAGAATTTTCTCCATTTAAGGAGGCATGCAATTTTAAAATGCATGCACATCACTCTGGGTCTACTGGCAATTTTTAAAAACTGTCAGAATTCCTTAAATGTAGAAGTCATTAATCTTAATACAGTCTATAAAGACATTTATTCTTCGTTTGTGCACTTGAATTTAGAATAATTAACCAGTGTGATAAAAATTTTTACTGTGACCGGAAGAAAAAGTAAGCTATAAAAATGGGGAAAGAAAACATTGAAAATAATTTTGATTGGTTTTCTGATTGTTTGTTTGTTTTATAAATAATTGAATAAATATTTTAAATAAAATGGAAGAAATTTCTCGAGTATTACTTACCCCCCCTAAGAATTAAGAACTTGAATTCCACCCAGACTTCCAAGTTTTACTCTTACTCAAAATGACAATTGGATTTTGGTTTTAACATGGCTTATCCATCATACAATGATGGAAGACGTTTTTTAATCTGCTGTGTTCTGTTTCTCCTTGCTGAGTTTTTTCTTCCTCTCCTTTCACTTTCTTTTCTTCAGCTGGTGCTTCTCTTGTATTAGGGCCATTCACACAGCCCCTAGACGAGCACAACCTGTGCAGGGGAAAGATATGTCACCAGTTGTAAGGCAGGGTTACTGTTAATGACAGAACTGTGTGTATGTCTAAGTATGGACAGGCTTCAAGCTACTGCTGAAAGAAGAACCAGACACTTCTAACTGTTCCTGTATCTGCAGGGAATTTGGTTCAGTCTATGTGACGCTTTGGGCACACAATCTAAAATGTTTCTTGTATATTGATAATTGTAATCTGGCATCTGAAGGTCAAGTATAATTCTCGTTCTATTCTTTACACACTAGAAACATCTGTCACTGGAACCCTGGAATTAATTAATTTGCAAATTAAGTTGTCAAGGAACAGGTTCATATTTCTCTTGCTTGGAATTTGAACTCATTCTTTACCTGTAGCATAAAAAAATAATTTTGGTAGACTGTTTAAATACTTCCTTTCCCTAATAATTTCGTGTGATATCATTTAATTAAAGTTATATATAGTCATCTAAAAGCTTAGAGATTTTGTCTGATAATCTGGGAAATCTTCGAGGGAGTATAAGGAAGATGGTGGGGTTGTAGTACTTCTTTTGAGAAATTTAATTATCCAGAGGCACAAAAGAGGGAGATGGAAAGGTGAAAAACTTAGTTGATGTCATCATCATAACAACAAACCAAATACTATACTGATATTTTGTGACAGATCATCCAGTTTTGGTATGTTAATATTTTCGTTACTCAGCATCACTTTCAGTGTTGTGGGGAGGTTTTTAACTAGAAACAGAAGAATTGGAATCAGAAAGTATAGATCATCAATGTACGACAGTGCAACTGCACTTATCTGCCACCCATAGATAAAGGTTTTCTCAGCATTTTAAGATACTTCCTACCCCTCTTAGCAAACTTAACAGCAAAAATATTCTTTTATTTCAAGTAGCATTGAATTTACATGGAATATTTTAAAAAATCCCTGTCAGAAAATTACTGGTAAAAATATAATTTCGCTATACCAGTACTATCAACCAAATCAAATATTGCTCTTAAACCACATAGCCAAATGTTTTTAGCAGGGTAGTTTTACTGCATTGTCTTTGTCCGAAAGATTCATTTACAGAAGGAAGTATCTGAGCAGTGATCAAGACTGCATAGGAAACTCTTTCGCATTGTATGGGAAGATGGAATGATGCTTACTCCAGAACATCTAATGTTGCCTCTCTGTGCTATGTCCACAGACATGAGGTTTGCCAAGCTGTGAATCTGGAGTAACACAATTAAATCAATGGAATTACTCTGGATTTTCTCCAACTCAAGGGCATGCAATTTTTGGCAGTGGGTACTCAGCAGGTCAAAGAAACCGGACCTTCACTCTGTGTACTGGCACAGATCTCTTAGCTCATTTCTGACAGTTTTATTAAGTAAAATCAGCTCAAATAAAGCAGTGCGTGATTTAGCTTCAGTGACTTCAGAAAATTCCACTGCTGGAGTTAAAGTTTTGAAGGTCCACAAAAACTAAAGACCTTGCATACAATAATACAAATATTTATAAAGTATATATGTCTCTATATATAAACATCTAGTTAATTAAGCATACTAAATACGCCAATCTATAGATATGAGCAATGTTTTAAATTGAGATAACACCTTCCAAAAATAGAGAATCAATGAAGAGGAGAATTCAGTGCTTGCAATTAATCCAGGTGCATGTCAGGAAAGCACACCATGTCTATAGGACTAAAAATCTTTTTTTTGAAAATGCTGACGTTTTTCTTAGAATTCTAAATTTCTTAGAATCTAGGGGTATACAGAAACTGGAAATAAAGACTTGGGGCTAATTGATGTCCTTCTTTTGAACAATTAAACAGGTAAATCTTAAACACATACCTTCATTTCCTCTAGATTTAGTCCTCAGAAAACAGTGAAAGATACTGATAATCAAATCTGCCTATTGATCAGGGCAAAAGAAGAGATCCTGTCCTTGCATGTACATACTTAGGGAAATCCCTCAAATAGCCAACACTTGATGGATAGTTGCTGCAATGGTATCCTTCTCTCTATATTGGGAAACCTGCAGACTCTCTGCTTAGAATGAAAGGGACTCAACAGTCCCTTTCCCTTGAACAGCTTGTCTCTACCCAAGACAGCTAAGACCTACAGGTAAGGACATGCACGTAATTCTGTGCTGAGCAAGGTTAGCTGGTGATGGCTGCAAAGGAATTACATGGACAAGGTGGAGCAAAGAGGTTGACAGGCAGAGCAGGACCTCGAACTCTTATCTTTAGATGTTCACCAGGAGTCAATATACTCAGCCTTAAATAGACAGCAAGAGCAGCAGGAGTCAAAGTTGGTGGAAAAATTAGCAGAAAGGACACTTAGGCTGCTATTGAAGAAACTGATCAAATTTTGCTCAAAAGTCAGACTTTTCATTTATCTCACCAGTCTGGACATTTTCTAGTACCAGATATTACTGTGAGTAATATGTGATAATATTGATAATATGTGATTACATACACATATACATCACATACAGATAATATGTGAGTGTCTGGGCAAGCCAGGCTAAGTTTGTATAGATTAAGTGCTATGAGACATTTCTCCTCATATGTATATGGAAGGTCCCACTACCCTTAACAGGGAAGTAAAAAATAAATAAAAGAAGAAATGAGTAAGAATCAATGTGGTATGTTAATGGATGGGCTTTTTTTAATTGAAACCTCCCAGTGCAGCCTATTTATAAGAAGGAGGAGGAGTGGCTTTGATTTTCTATTATTCCTTTATTATGTCCTTTTTGGCTGAAAGTTCACGTTTGCTAATACATTCAAAAGCAGAATACCTTTTTAATGGAATGTGGGGTTCCAGATAAGGTCACAAATGGAGAGATAAGCTCTTGATGGTTCCTGGAAGACCCCTGCACTTGGGGAGATGTCCCCAGAAACAGATAAGCCTTGGTATGAAACTGAATGGACCAAAGAATGGGGTGAGATGGAAATCTCACAGCCTTTCTTCCCAAGACACCCTAAAGGCATGAAGTCAGACATGGTGCTTGGGCCTCTGTCTCCATTCTTTGTCTGTCCCAAAGCAATGATCTAACACCGCCAAAAGGTTTGTTTATTTGCCTGACTGTAACTCAAACTTGTCTTAAGGGGAAAAAAGATATAAAAGAGATTTGAACCTAGAGAAAAATCATGGAGGTAACTGGCATGCCTCTCTCCCTCCACTCCACGTGAAGCACCTCAGGGTGAGTGATTATTAACTAAGGTTACTTTCTTTTCTTTTTATATTTAATACTATGCTTTGCTCTGGAGTGTGTGTATTGCATAAGTTTTGTTTTACGTTAAGTGGGCTTTGCTGTCTAGTCAGTTTTTAATGTCAGGTTTGTTGTGGGGTTAAGGTTATTTTGCTGTTAAATTCTAAGGTTTGGGTATTTTGCTCTAGTGGGGATATTTTCTGCTATTAAAATACTTTAAATTACGTTGCTCTAGTATAGAAGGTTTTGTTATTAAGTTGCTTGGTGCCTGTTTGTGTAGCTTGCTAGTAGGTAACCCTCATAGCCACAGTATATTTTTGTAGTTAAAACGTTATCAAAGACATACCAAATCCTCTTAAATTGTCATGATTTGGTATTAATAAACTTGTTGTTTCATGAACTAATCAGAGTCAGTCCAGGCTATTGTGGTGCTGGTAGTTCTTGATTTTGAAATAACTCACAGGGGCTTCTCTTTGAGGGGCCTCAGTCTCTCTCTTGCTGTTACAGTGAAGTCCTGGAAAAACTTCCTGTCCATATTCAGCAAATCATTTAGTGAAAGGTCTTGATTAAAGAAACCTCTGACAGACTGGTTTGGACATCCTTTGGGGGGGGTTGGACACTGAATAGCCCTAAAAAATATATTAATACCCACAGGACAGAAATTCTCTTTTTTTTCTGTTCCCCTTCACATGACATGGAGAATTATATATTGGCAGTATATTGCACAGTAGTAGATATTGTCTGAAATGATCAACAGCTCCACACTGATTTATCATGTCTTCTTTAAGAGAGATCAAAAAAAGCCTTTCTTCCTTGGAATAGGCTCAAATATCTAGCCAGATAAGTAGTGGTGTAACCAGAAATTACTTAGCTGGCTTTAAGGCGTTCATAAGGTGAAAACACCTTTCACTCAATTACTACCTTGTTAAAATTTGGCCTCTGAAATCAATTGTAAAACTCACACCAGCTTCGAAAGAAGTGGAACATTAGCCTTACCATTAGTTTCAATAGAGGATCAGTTCAGAAGAATAAAATGTCCGTGGCAAAATTCTTTGTTGGGACTCTAAACCTTTGCAAAATTGTAAAAACTCCTTTATGAGGAAATAGTCTTGTAACTCTTCTGTAGATTTTCGTTGATGAATATTTGCAGCAAGGACTAGACTAGTGCCTTAAAGATGGTGCACAAAGCTTCACTCAAGAAATGGTTACATCTAGGGCCATTTTTTCTGGTTGGCATTTGATAGATGCTTATTATTCATAATATCTCTGACAGTGTCTTTCTATTTATGTCTTTTCACAAGCCCATTACTCTAGACCATAGGTACCACACGGTGATTTGTATTACCCAGAATTTATATTCTACTTGAATAGTTTTGATTTTACTTTTTAATGATTGGTAAACATTTTAGCTATGGAATCATAGAATATCCTAAGTTGGAAGGAATCCATAAGGATTATTGAGTCCAAGTCCTGACCCTGCACAGGACAATCCTGAAAGTCACACTGTTTTTTCCATAGTGCTAGTGATACTAATAACCAGTGTACTCTGCCTAAAGTGGTGAGACTATTCTGCAGTACAATCAGTCCAGAACCTCTAATGGTCTTCCTCAGCTGAGAGAGTTTTCTGCTGATTAACCCACTCTCCCTTTCTCCCTGACTCCATTTATATGCTGGAGTAATATGTGCTCCTTTTCATGTAAAATTTATCTCACCAGAGTTTGAGAGTAATTTTGATTCAGTATCATTCTTATTCAGTTTAGTTTATCTATCTTTCAAAATTTTTTGAGAGATGTATCAACTTTCAGTACCTCTTGTTAGACAGAAGTCCTACATTGCCTATGAGAATCTTCTTCTATTGTCTTCTATTGATACTTTAGTGTAACTGATGGGCTTTTTTGATTTACTTTTCCAGAGGATGCATTTCTGTATGAGATTTTTTTTTTTGTTTTCTGCAAGCTAATCCTTTCTTTCTTACACCTGACAACTTGCTGATACATGAATGTGCAAGAGAACTCTTTTATAACTTCTTTCCCAACTATTTTGGAAAAAAAAAATATCCTAATGCAGCCAGTTTCTATGATATTCCCAATTCTCCAGTCACATGTCAGTCCTACACCCGTGTTAAATATTACATGAGACTTCTTCTAGTTATGTGTGCAAATTGTGCAGATTCAGTGCTTTCAACTTCAGAAATTTTTCACTGTAAAACAAAAAAAAAGACAAAAAGAAGGATGAAATAAAAGAAAAAACACCAGCTATAATATTTCAAGCTCACAGATGTTTGTATCTCCTCCTTCTTGACTTGCCTTTATACCTTAACTCTCTTCAGTTGGCCTTGAGAAATCCAAGCAACAACCAAGGTAAATAGCTTCTGACTTAAGTGAAACGTTATCAGAGTCCAGCTGGACTATCTCAAATGAAACCAAAGGAGTTTGAGCAAGAGAACACTATGTTCTTAGAGATGCTTAACTAAGGTTTCCCAATTTGCTCATGTCACAGTAATTGATTTGTCCTGTTAAATCATGACTTCATTTTTGAAACCATTAGGTTACTCTGGCATTTCTTCAATTTTGCCTTTAAGAAAGTAAAAATTTTTGCATTCAGTTTTGATGTATTTATTATCATTGGCTGTTTTTCAATGCCATTTTACCAGTTGTTTTTTCCCATGTTACTGAATCTATTTTTCAGTTTCTCTGCTCTAAGTTTCTACTTCTCTCCCTGCAATCCTACAGACTCCATTTGTGTGAAAATCTGGAGCAAGTCAAGTAAACAAAATTTGATTAATTAAGTGCAATTGTTAACTAATAGCAGTTGGAGGAAAAAAAGGAAATAACTGCACCTATGGAAAATTTATCTTCCTGTCTGAATCAGATGAGCCTGTTCTGTGCAGAAACCATCTCTTGTTTATTTTTTTAAAAATGAAAAAAAAATCTATATTCAGAATCTCAGCACAGACCATTGTGAACAATTCATTCTTTATAGAAAGAAGCAATAATTGAACACCAATTGTTATAAATGAAATCGTAATTACATTCTTATTATTACACTGGCATAATTTTCTTGCATAACGTGTTTCCTGAAGGTGTAATTTTAACTTCTAATTTTAATTTTAATAAAAAACTTAATGCATTGAGACCAGCTGTTGTTTTGAACTAATAAAAAAACAACAGGGAACATGTAGAATTCACATACTTTGGTCTTTTTTTGAAAATGTTAATCTGAATTTTAAAACTGCATAGTAATATATTAGTGTAAGGTATCCAACAAAGACAGCCTTCACACCTAGCATGTGTTTACAGTGTTCCTCATTACAATGGGTGTGAGGCCTCATGCCAGCTCTGGAATTTACAGTAGATATTTTGTAGATATTAAGATCTTATGGGAAAGACCTGTTTTCCACAAACTCTTTGAGGTTCTGTCAGGTAGCTGGGGTCAGTGGAGTATCCAATGAGGTGGTGTCCAGTGAGGTTAACTGACTGGATAGATGAGGAGAGAGCAGTGGATGCTGTCTACCTGGACTTCAGTGAGGCTTCTGACACTGTGTCCCAAGATATCCTCACAGGCAAACTCAGGAAGTCCAAACTGGATGAGTAGACCGTGATGTAGCTTGAGACCTGGCTGAATGGCAGATCACTGTGATCAGTGGCACAGAATCTTCTTGGAGGCCTGTCACTAGCAGTGTCCCCCAGGGCTCAGTACTGGGCTCATTATCATTTAACTTACCCATTGATGACTTTGATGAAGGAACAGAGACCTCCTCAGCAAGTTGCCGATGACACAAAGCTGGGAGGAGGGGCCGATACCCCAGAGGGCTGTGCAGCTCTTCAGAAGGGCCTTGACAGGTCAGCAAGGTGGGCAGAGAGAACTGTCTGAAATTCAACAAAGGCAAATGCAGGGTTCTGCCCCTGGGGAAAAATAACCCCAAGTGCAGGTACAGGTGGGGGCTGATCTGCTGGAAAGAAGCTCTGTGGAGAAGGATGTGGGGGTCCTGGTGGACAGCAAGCTGTCTGTGAGCCAGCAGTGTGCCCTTGTGGCCAAGAAGGTCAATGGTATCCTGGGGTGCCAGCAGGTTGAGGGAGGTGATCCTGTCCCTCTATTCAGACCTAGTGAGGTGTCACCTGAAGGGCTGTGTTCAGTTCTGTGTTCAGTACAAGAGAATCATGGAGCTCCTGGAGCAAGTCCTGTGGAGGATAACAAGGCTGGTGAAGGGACTGGAGCATCTCTCTTACAGGGAAAGGTTGATGGACCTGGGCCTGTTCAACCTCTAGAAGAAATGATTGAGAGGGGACCTCATCCGTGTGTATAAGTATCTGAAGAAACAGTGTCAAGAGGATGGAACCATGCTCTTGGCGGTGCTGAGCAAGAGACAATGGGCAGAAACTGGAACAGAGGAAATCCCACCTGAAGATAAAGAATTGCTTCTTAACTGTGCAAGTGACTGAGCACTAGAACTAATTGCCCAGACAGGTTGTGGATTCTCCCTCACTGGGTATATTCAAGAACCATCTGGATGCAGTCCTGTGTCTTGTGCTCTAGAATGACCCTGCTTGAGCAGGGACGTTGGACTAGATGACCCCACTGGTGGTCCCTTGCAACTTTAATTATTCTGTGATTCTGTAAATTTATGAATAAGTACTGCATTTCTGAGGCTAGATTTTGCTCTTGATGATGCATTTTTTTTACATAAGTTTGATAAAAACAGCCTTATTACACTGCACTTTAAAGTATAGCTTTGATCAGCACAGTCCATAAGGGAAGACCATAATATCACAGGTCAGCATTCCCCTTGAACTCTCTGGTACCAGTGTAAGCACTAGAAATTATCTATGTCTCTAAGGAAAACAGGTGATCCCATATGATTCAGAAATATATCAACTTACATGTCTTGCTTCCTAAGAAAGAAACTACCTCAAAATCCACCTAATCCACCTAATCCAAACCATAATTTCTGGTGTACCAAAGAAAGATTTTGTCATGCAAAAAACTAGTGCAGCTGTAGACTGAAGTTTTCAGAACTCAAGCATCCACATATGGAACTACACAATACACAGACAGCACCCAGGATCCACAGCCCTGTTCACAGTCTGTCAGTACTTGACTGCACACTAGCAAACACCTCACAAAAGCTGTCAATCTGTGACATACCAGAATGAGGTTTCTGGCTCACATTGGAAGTATTTTTCTGGCTTCTGTAAGTTGGCTCCACTCAACCAGTTTTCTCCCATAAAAAAAATCTCCTTTTCTCTGTTTCCCAGGCATGTTCAGGCTAGTGCTTGTTATTTTCTCCAGTTTGCCCATGTTTTCTGGTACTGTCCCTGAGAGACTATTTGTTTTTTCAAGTGGAGACGAAGGAATCTTTCTTTCATTTCCAAATCCTATGATCTTTGCTACAAGTCCAGGAAAGCTGCACTTGACAAATTCACAGGCTTCTGAGTAGGAATAGAAAGCATTCAAGCTAAGTGTGGAAATATAGAAACAAAAAATATATTTTTACCCACTAAAATAGAAATTAGAGTGAGTAATTAAAGGAATTTTTTTCTTCTTTAATACGAGACTTATATCCATAAATAGGGAATTTTTTTATTATTTAAATATTGCCTAAATGCTCTTTTACATAGTAATGTCCTCCAAAAATGCCATATTTTTAGCATTTTTTTCAAGTCATACAGAATAAAAAAAGTCCTTCCTGCTATACTGAGGAAAAAGAAAGTATGAGAAAATGAACAGAATGTGTACCAACTCTACATATATGACTGTTTCAGCACTTTCCCAGACTCTCATATCAAACATTTCTTCTGGAAAATACAAGCAGAAATAGATTATATGAGGAGTTGACCTGAAAAAACAGACTGATTGTTCACTGAAAGGAGGATTGCACGCAGAAGAAGGAATACGTTCCTTCTTTCTCTGTGTGGACTTGTACAAATCACTGGCTGAGATTTGAATCATGACAAAATCAAACAAGAAGGGAGCACAGGTCTCCAGGAAAATTTTAGTTACACATACGTTTGTTCCTGAGACTTCATTTCCAAAATCCTATTAGATTTCTTATAACTGTGATAGATCCAGCTTGAATTTGCTGGCAACTCATTTTTTTTCAACTGAAAAACTTCAAACTCTGAATTAGCTTCCATTTTATTAAATAAGTGTGTAAGAAATCAAATGAGGGAAAGAAAGGAGGAGTGAGTGCAAACACTTAGACATGTATTTAATAAAATACTGACTTGATCGTCTAAGAAAGTAAATCCTAAGGTCTTGAGTTGCACTTCTAGGTGTGGAATATGAAATAATTAAGGGATTTTTTGTTTGCATGAAGTTACTTTATGCTTCAAGAAATAAGAACCTTATGTTGAATTCTACTCGAATGTCATTAGGTTTATGACCTGCAGACATTTGGACATCTGTTGGGTAGATTAGCTTTCACTCAAAGAAATAATTGCAACGCAGGCATAAATGAGTGTATTTTAATTAACCTACTTTTTGTATCCTGAAATTATCTTGCTCTTAGCACTTGAATAAATTTAGGATTTCATACATGCTGGTGAAAAAATTAGACTTTCCTAAACTTAAAGTCACTTGGGGAAGCAGGTGCCAATTTTTTAGAATTATTTTACCAGCTGAAGAATTAATAAGTACCACAGAATGTGAATTAACAACAAAATATTGGACATGCAAGAAGAAACTGAAGTAAAGAGGATCATGAACCATGTGGGAAAGGTCTTAATTTCTCATCTTTGCCTTAAAGTAGATGACACTGAGCAGTCATAGATTAAGAGCCAACGACTGATACCTAGATCATGGTGTATATACTCTACTTGTATGAATATGGGCCCCTACAGAAGAAGAGTTAGAGCTATCTGAATTTCCTTATCTTCCTCAGATTTGCAAAGCTCGGTCTCTGAGGATAGTGCAATTTTCCATTCTGTTGCCAGAGAATTTCAACTCTCAGTGCACTTAAGATGAATGGGTGATAAGCTGAGTGTGAAATACACTGAAATAATGAGCAAAATGCCTATTCCTTTGTTCACTGTGAACACTGTTATACCCAAGTTGATATGGGATTCTTCTTTCACCACTACTATAAAGTTTTCTCCTTTCACCACTACTATAAAGTTTTCTCATTTTCCTGTTTTATATTAAAAATCATTCTTAAGTACAGAGTGATCCCAGAATACCTCTTCAGCAATTCCCACAAAAGATGGGGTAATTAATTTCAAATAAGTAGATGTTACACTTATGATCCAAATTAAAAAAAAATAATGTAATTAAACCCAAATAAATTTATAGATCAGTGACATTTACCTATTGACTGTGTCTTGACTTTAAAGTACGCCTTGTGCACATGGATTCTGAGTCAGGAGTTAAGGTCTGTGATGCTGCAAACAAGGTGAAACTCCTAGGCAGGCTCTACTGAAATCAGAATGTTCCTTGGGCTTGTGCCTTTTTCTGTTTGAAAGGGTTTAAAAGTGATGTAAGATTCAGCTTTTGTAAGATTGAGACACAGTGCAGATGATTCTGCATGGTCTGTCTTCAAACACTGAATTTTCATACACTGGAGTAAAGAAAAATCTTGAACTGAACATCAAAATATCTACACTCTCAAAAACCTCTTCATCTTGAAAATGTCAGAGAGCATCCATTTCTTTTCTTAGAGCACTGACCATCTACCATCCAACCAGGCTCTGAGGCTGACACATAGACTCTTTAAGCTACTGCGGTTGATTTCTGTGTTAGCCACATAATTGTGCTGAAAGTTGGGATTGACATTTTTAAATCCAAATATTTTGATAATATTTGATTGAAAATTTACATTTGGAAGAATAAAGAAAATCCTATTTCTAAGGAAAAGTTCTTTCAGTGCCAAATTTCACTGCAGCAAATTACAATTTATCATGAGCTACCAATAGGTAGCTCAGCCCCACACAACACAACCACTTGCTCACTTCCCCTGATGGGGTGGGGAACAGAATCGGAAAGGCCAAAAGTGAGAAATCTCAGGGGTTGAGATACAGGTAGTTTAATAGGTAAAGAAAAGCTTCCCATGCAAGCAAAGGAAAATAAGGAATTGTAGCCATCCCCTGCCAGGGCTTGCCGGGGGGTGAGGTGCCCCTGCACTCCCCAGGGGATGGCTGAGGGAAACGGAGGACGAAGAAAGTGCTGGCGGCTCTCCATGGTTACATATAACACAAGTTTATTCACTCCAGAGGCCACAGGCCACCTGGAGGGTCCAAGCTTATCAGGTATCACCAGGGAAAGAGCCCTTCCCACTTCCAGCCCCTGGTTCTTATAGGGGCTCCAGCCAATGGGAAGGGAGAACGAGGGAAGGGTACAAACCATCTGGGGTAAGGGGTGGGGCACACCCCATATAACAGAACAATAATATACAGTGAGAAATACATGCTAATTGCACACCACAACAAGGAATCATTCACTTGTTTCCATTGACAAACAGCATTCAGCCATCCCCAGGAAAACAGGATTCCATCACATGTAATGGTGACTTGGGGAGACAAACATCAACACTCCAAATATGTGACCCTTCTTCCCCCAGCTCTCTATGCTGATCTATATGCCCTATGGTATGGGATATCCCTTGGGTCAGATGTCCCAGCTTTTTCCCCTCCCAACTTCTCATGCACCCCCAGTCCCCTCACTGGCTGGGCAACATAAGAAACAGAAAAGGCCCTGGTTCTGCTCAGCAATAGCTAAAACTCCACCCTGTAATTAACACTTTTCATCAAGGTCCAAAACATACCACCATACAAGTTGCTCTGTAGAAAATTAACCGTAATTAACAGCCCAAACCAGCATAATATTTTTTCATAAGTACATGTTAATAAGTACAGGAAATTAATTATAATTTTGAGTGGAAAATACCAGGGTAAATAATTTCTATAAGCAGCAATATTTCTTCTCAGTGATGTCAGCTAATTAATTTTTCAGAAAATGTAGCTGTTTCTCTCTGGTGCTCAAAGAAATAGTGTATGTGTTCTCCAATGGAAATATACTATACAAATGGAAATGATAATCCTGGAAGTATTACCATACTTTTTAAATATATAATCTATTTGGTACAGATGTAACTGTTTTTACAGTGTGACTCATCCTGCTACTTTTCTTCATATCTCACTTTTTTGAACATTGCCTGTCAAATGCCATTCAGTAGTTGCGCTATTGTTATTTAGACCAGAGACAAAGAGAGAAATTACTTTGCTGCAGAACTGGTGAGGAATTAGAACTAGACTCATTGCCTCCAAATAATAAGAGGAAATGTTAGATTGTCTTTCACTGGACCATTGATAATAGACAATTAGAGATGAAATCAATTCCTTAAAAGTTGAAAACATGATTGGTCATTTGGAATGACCTTTATTTGCTTTCATTTACAGTGTTTTGGACATTTTTCACTTTAACTCTCTAAACATATTTATCAATACTCCAATTTGACTTTTATACTGAAATTTCTCTCCTTGCTCCACCCCAAAATGTGTCCTTTCCTCCTCACCCATTTATTTTAGCCTTAAAGCTGGTGGATTGTTTAGTTAGGATTAATGATCAAATTAAAAGGTATCTCAGTAGGTGGCTTAAGTTAAATAGTCATACTACACCAGTGATGTCTTGTTATATTTAACAGATCTAAAAAACTCAATTAAATCTTTACTTGAAGAAGGCTGCCGAAGTTTTCCCCAGATTCTTTACAAAACTAACTTGAAATAGAGAAATTCTACCTTCAATGACCTCTCACACATAATTCCCATCTGCTCTTGTGAAACTTATTAGGGGTTTGAGCACTATTCTTAAATTAATATTCCACTAATCTTAGTTAAAAATCTAGTGTTATTAAATACGGGAACAGAAAGGTTTTTAAAATATTGATGGAAAGCTACTTGTTTATTACTTAGGGATCCCACAAAGATCGGGCCTGTTATGTCGATATAGGATAGATTAGCAAACGGGGTTGTTTATTTGTTTAAATAGAGAATACACTTCTGGTTGGCTTTTTATTAACATTTCCTTGAAAATCAAGATGGAACTCTAACTGGTAGGTTTTAAAACTTCTATGATAAGAATAAGCCTTGACCAAAGATGCTGTGGGGGCAAATGGATTACCAGTGCTTCTCTTCAAGGCAATCCATGTCTGTTTCACTCCTGGGAAGTGGAATCATTGTGGTCAAGAGATGTCAGTGGTCGGTGGTGCAAGTGGATGCCACTGAAGTCAAATACGGGTCTGAGTTCAGAGAAGAAAACAATCAGACATATCTCTGAGAAGAAAGCACTTATGGAAGCATAGCCAAACAAAATATTAAAAGTTTCAACCACAGAAGTATGGGTGATCAATTAGAAAACGAAGGACAGATACTGAATGTATTTGAAAAGGATGTATGTTAAAAACCATAAATTGACCTCAACAGGATGCTGGAATTTTGCCTTGGACAGAAAAGGAGAGTCATTTTTCTTAGACTGCAAGATAGCACTAAAGTGTGTGATGTGTTAATTTCGTATATTAAGATGCACTGAAAAACCAAGGAAGATACCTTGCTTTTTGAGATTTCTGAGGCTGAAAATTTTTTACACTAAGAATATTGCTTCAGTATTTGAAAGTGATTCTCTTTCTTATCAATGGAAAGAAAAAAAAAGGACCAAAAGTATTACTGGCTATACATAAATGAATAAATACATAGCCTGGATTAAAGCAGACCTACTTGAGGAATAATTCTTCATAGTTATTCTCCCCATCATGCTTTTTAAGATCTTTGTTCACCATGTTTTGCTAAGGTGAACATAGGCAGAGGCAATGACATAAATAAGAATACTGAGGTGAAAACAGATAGAGAAGTTTTGTTTTTCAGTTTTTTTTAACAATAGAATATATATCTTAGTAGTTGTGTTACTACAGTATCTTAAATACTGTTGGCTGAAGTCAAGTCTTATGGAAACAGAAAGTGTTAATTCATTGTAATCTGATGGACAATAAAATATATTCCCTTGCTTGAATGACCGTGTTAGATTAAATCCTAGATGTGTGTTTTTGAATAAATGGCATTGCAAGGCTGAAAGGCATAATGGAAAATTCAGAAAATTGTTTTTCTTTTGCTGTTTTTTATTTATAAGTATCTCAGATGACACCAAATGTCATTGTGTTAAGAATGATTTGGAAGGAATCATTATGCAACAATGGCTGGATGCGTCTACATTGGACATTGCATAATTTATTCCTCAGTTTTAAATTCTTCTATGGACTTCCGCTGGGTATTTTGAGTGGAATGGGAGAAGCAATACAACATGAACATGAGAAGTTACAATAGTGAATTATTTAACAAATCCCCAAGGACACAGAAAGGAAAACCTTTCAGAAAAAAAACAGTTATACTAGCACTTCTTTTGAAGTGTACATAGATGCTCTTGATCATATAATATTAAAAACAATTCCTCTTTCACCAGAATTCAGACATCGTGCTATTCCCTTGCTTCTACAGTGACAGGATACTCTGCAGACCAGTAAAGACCCAGCAAGACCCTTTGACTTGTGAGGGGGAAAGAGAAACTTTACTTTGAAAATATCAGTAAGTACTCCTGTGCTAACTTCTGCTCAATAGATGTAATCTTAGAGCTTTTATTTGAAAATTAATAGGCAAAAGGATGGGTGTATTAAAAACTGGATAAAGGGACACTGGTCCTGGGAATACAATTACTTGTTCAGAAATATATTTCTGTAAAATTACCATTAGTTTATCAATAATCAAGAATAGATAAAAATAGAATGAAATATCAAGATAGATAAAATAAAATCAGAACAAAAGCAGACTAGATCTTCAGTTTATAGAAATAAAATTATGGGAATTCCTCTGTGAAACTGACACTGTCTCACTGAGACACTGCCCTTTTTGTCTGTATTGAAGTTTCTGACACCAAAAAAGGTGAAATCAATGTGAACTCTGACTTACGATTAATTCACTCTTAAGCTCTTTGCAAACCTTTACAGCTTAAGCTATCCTTTTAAGTGTAAAGATATGACATTCATAATAAAAAAATCAGTATTGAAGAATCAAAAATGTCCTTTCTATTCTTTCTTCATTTATGGTATTACAGTATTGCTTTGGCAACCTATCAATAAGCAGTTGATTTCCTCTAAAATTCATGGAATGGATTCCAGCAGGTCTGAAAGTCTTCTGTGCTTAGGCAGAAACCTTATTAAATCTACATATGCTATATAATATCCATAGCCTTCATCCTCAATGTAGGCCTTTTGACATATTCTCAGAGATATGTTACTGTTTTCCATATTCTTTGGATACAGTGAAAAGCAGTTAATTATAAACTAGTTCTAAGTTTCACTTATTAAAAAAATTAATCCCTGCAGGCTGACTGTAAACATTCAGTCAAATATTTTTCCCCTCTGTTGCATTCTGAGCAGTGAAAGCTGTACAATTAAAATCTCCAGCACAGAGTGATGGTTTAGCTCAGATGAAATTTGAACAGAAAGCTTATTTGATCTGCATTACATTGTTGTGCTGTTGAAAACAGTAGAAATAGAAAGTTTATTTTATTTGAGCAAATGTCAATCAAATCTCATAGGAATTTGAATCAACACAAATGCAGATATATTCAGAAATAATAGTGGAATCATTACTCTAATAAAAATGACAGGATGAGTGTTGTGGTTTTAAGTAGCCAGAGTTTTTTATTAGCTGGGGGGGGGGGCTAGGGGAGAGGCTTCTTTAAGAAGCTGCTGGAGTTTTTCTCTGCTCTAAGCTAGCTCAAGGTCAACTGCTAACGCCTCTGTGATAACATATTTCAGAAGGAGAAGAAAAAAAAAAGCTGGGCAGAACATCATGGCGGCTTAAGAGAAAGGAGAGTGGGAAGTTTGATTAACACCAAGATCGGAGAGAGGAGAAAGAGAAGATGCCTTAAACACTGGAATAGGGCCCCAACAAGCTATGGGGGATCATAGGCGCAAAGATTCATATGCGTACCTGTGGAAAGATTGGAAGATTTCCACGCCGGAGCAGAAAGTGCTGGAGGAGAAAGGCTGTGATCTTGTGCGACATTTACTGGAGCAGAGGGGCCTGATAGAGTCCTGTGGGCCGTGGGAAGAAGAGACNGAAGTTTTTTTTCCTTCTCTGAGAAATTTTGGATCTATGTGTGGGCTCTTGGCATTTTAGCTGGAGTCAAACTATGACAATGAGATATTTATCCAACCACATATTTAACAGAAACTGCTCAAGAAGTGTTTTAAAAATGCCTTTTGAATTTAGGAGTTTTACTGTTATTTTTATCCTTAAAAGAGATTCACTCATTTGAACAAACTGAGTCACAAATTTTTGCCAAGAGCCACAGCACTCCTTTTTTCCCCATATTTACTTACCTCTGCACTCATCTCGAATGCAGCATTCCCTTTTCAGAGTGCTGGAGTCACCCCCTAACATGGCAGGAGTTGAGTTCCTGCAATAATGCTGGGGGCACCATAGTTTAAGGAACCAGCAGTTCCTTAGTGAGGCTGCCACTGTTAGGCCAGACAAAGCAATTTCCTCACAGGTATTAGTAATTTTGTACATGTAGATAGCTGGTAGAAAAGGAAAAGCAGGTTATTTCATCACGAAGGAACTTGAAAGAGGTGTGAAAAAAATGTTTGAGCCTTTGTGAAAAAGCAGAGTCTGTTAGCTCAGAGCTGTTTAGGGAGTGCTACCATGACACTTCATGTATTACAAACCAGGCATCTGGTAGAGTGCTTATGGTTGTGAGTTTGTGAACAGAGAAAATAATGTCAAATCTCTACCATATCTGTAATAGTGTTTTTGTTTTCTTTGCCAAGCTGAAATAATGAAGATAAAAAGGATTTTGCACCTCATTAATTCCTAATCATTCTCAAGAGTTGCTGTTTTGCTTTGGGATTAGACTTTTTATTTTTTTATTTTATTGAGTTTTCATTTCATTATCTGAGATGCCATATTTTGACAGCTTAGATCAAAGTTAAGGACAATTTAAATCAAATTGGTTTTCCCTCATTGCATTGTTCAAAATACTAATATAAATAGCAAAAATTACTCTTAAATATTTTTAGCCACGAAATGGCAGCATATGTTTCATCCACTGTATATGTACCTGTGATTGTCCATCAAGCAGAATACTGAATCAGTGCCTGCTTCCATAAAAAAACCCCAAACAACCTTACTAGTCTGAACTGGTTTAATCCTGATGCATATTGGAATAACTTTCATATTTAAAGTTTGTCTTGAAATCCACCTTGAGGATTCTTATACTTACTTGTGTGCAGACTCATAGTAGTTCCTTTACTAAAGTATCAAAAGTAATTTTTGATAGACAGGAGACAATGTCTTTCAACATATTGTTTTAACAATGCTTTTATTTGCAGTATCTATTCCTTGATCCATTCTGATTCTATAAAAGGAATGCTTAATAGAGCACAACACAAAATCTTTTGAAAACCCAACTTGTTTGTAATTGTTTTACAAAGGGGGTATATGCTGCTCTTGGGTTTTCCTGGAGTCAGAAGGTCAGAGATTTTTACTATGATTTTTTTTATGTAGAAAGAACAGTGCAAAAGACAATCCATGCCAAAACTTCCTAACCTGCATCATTTATTTGTTTGTTTGTTTACTTGCAGAAATGTAGAAATTTTGGAAAGGTGAGCCTTAACAGCTGATTGCAAATTGACTGCCTTTTTTGGCAGAAGCTCGCTCAAACCCATTTCAGAGTTTTCTTTAATTTGCTCAGGCTATTTGGATGAAATCATCACATCACTGTATTCCCTTGCAGGTCTTGGAACCAGCTCAAGTACGTGATAGATTATGGTGAAAGCCTGAACATTCTTACACCTCTTATTGCAGCACACTGCAAAACTGTGTGAAGTGTGCATAGAAAGGAACAACCACCAGAGTGCTGGAATGATGCTGCCATGTTACATGTGTTCTATCCTTAAAAGACTCCCACATAGTGACTCTAACCCTCACTGTTCTGGCATAAGAAGGTTATTAATCCTGCCACAGTGTCCTGATGTTGTGTCCAACCTGTAAGCACAGACAGCATGTTCCAGTAAGCATTGGGATGATCAGAACATTTATGGCTCCAGGAGATGCTGTAGTGCAAGAGCAAGGCAACCTATAACCATTGCTGCATGAAAATATCATACCACATAGCAAATTAGAGATTAACAAAAAGTTGAAGTGAACCAATCTGAATAAATTAATGAGAAGTCAGGTACTCTTATGTTTATCCTTGTTCTTTGTAAAATATTTAGGAAAAAAGTTAAAAATGCAGATAAATATATATCTTGTTTGTATAACCCTCAATTTAGCTTGGAACTGAGTAATACTCTCCCTTTGCGTACCAAAGTCACCCTCAGCTGAGCTGTGTGAGGATTGTGACATTCAAACTTTACCTCTGCTCAGGTGAAATTTCCCAGCCATGGTATGTAGTGTGTGACCATAGGCCTAATTCAAAAAAATATTGCCTTATTTCCTGGATATACCATATGGATACGATGTTTGTCTGAAGCAAACCTGGAAATCAGACCACCATCAATTCTTCTTGAGAAAGTTCCACNATCTGAAAGCAGAATTCAAAAGTTCTCTTACGGACAAGAAAAGGTATATTCTGAATTGTTTGTTACATTGTGTGTTTTACCTGTCATTCCAATGGCAAACACCACCGTATTCCACAATGCAGTGGTTTTTCCAACTGATTCAAACAGCACACTAGTAGATTTTCTTCCCAGCTGACATCTGACAATACTCAGGTGCCACGNCGAAATGAATGAAAACCTTGAAATATCTCTCATCTTTCAACTTTGATAGGAAGTCTGTGTCAAGTAACATTGAGGCAATGATAAAAGTGGAAGAACAATACCATTTTCTCATAATAAAGTCAAGGACATTTATTAGGGAAAATGCAGTAATTGTGAATTGTGAGTCCCCCTTTCTGGTATGTCATCTAATGGTTGTTTTCTAAGCCATCCTAGACAATGCATGATCAAGTCTAGGAAAAAAAATTCAGAATAATCAAACTTGACATTCATTCCCCATCTCTTTTTTTTTTTTTCCCAGATATTTTAATTTTGCTTTGCAAATCTGTGAATCTTTTCTTTTCCCCATGGGAAAAAAAAAAAAGAAGAAATACCTTGAAGAATTTGCACCTCCAGAAATTTTGCTTTGTTCTTTCCAAGTATATTTAAATTATGGTATTTCCCCTTGCTGATGAAGG
>WEIV01006067.1:30752-49479 GCA_013390005.1 Calyptomena viridis | reverse complement strand
GGAAGGGAAGGGAAGGGAAGTGAGGTGCAAGTATGAAAACATAATTTTTCTCAATTGTTGTAAAATAAAGTAAGACTTCTAGATTCACTGACAAGTTGTCATCCTTGGGGATGCGTAGACTAAATTGGTCTCAATCTCTGCCTGTTATCTGAAAGCAGAATTCAAAAGTTCTCTTACGTGAAAGNGGGACAAAGGAAGGGGGAGACCGGGGCAGTCCATTTACAAACCGATATATCAGGGAATAACTGGGGATAACAGAACTGTACAAAAACCTGAATACAAATACATCTGTAAAACTTATAATACACACTGCCACATTCAGGTATTAGTCTTATCAAGAGAATAAATGGCATATTTTGATAAATTAAGTTGAAGCAGTAAAATGAATAAGAACTTACCTTGGCTGTGCAGTGGATAATCTTTGTTCCAGTTCCATTTCCACAAACAGAATTTTTTTTTCTTAGTGGCATAGCTTAATGAAAGAATGAAAGAAAGGGAAGTAATGAAAGAGGAGCTTGTAGGGTAAGGAAAAGTGTGTATATGAAACTGAGACCAGGCTGACAAAGCAAGTGGTATTTGTGCAGATGGGAGAAGTACATCAGCTATGCACTTTCAAAAAAACACATGAAACTGGGATTTGTGCCAAAGTGTTCCTTCACAGAGTAGTTACTAGAATAATGCTGTCTCACAAAAAACCCCAAAAAACAAACTATCAAGGACTTCTGTTGCAAATCATGAAATTCTGTTGTAAATCATGAAACACCAGACCTCCATCCAAATAGGAAACTCTTAAACACATATCACTACTATAGAGATGTAATTTAGAGAAAGAAAAAAACACTGGGAGGAGTAGGAAATCACATTTGACTTTGGGACTTTTAGCACTAAAAATTCCTTTATACTTCAAGAAATACTAAATGAGGGTTTCTTGTGCTATCTAATACATGATTAAACGTTTAGTACACACTTAAAAAATTAGTACAGAAGTCAGTTAAAAAAGTTTTATTTTTGGACTTCAGGATCTGATTTTTGTTATTTGTTATTGTTTAATTAAAAGTAGTGGCTTGTAATATTATAGTGTCAGCTACAAAACTGTAATGCAGCTATGATCTGCCATTTAGCATCTTTAGAATCCTTTGTGAGAAGATGATCAGGAAATTGTTACCGAGAATAATTAAAAAGTCTATGAGATCTCATCTTTATTTCCTCTTGACTCTTCTTGGATTTTAGGGTTGCGGGCACATTTATTGATGAAGTATATTTAAAACAAGGTAAATGAATTTTACCTAAACAAGCAAAAACCTAAAGTATTTCTTAAATCTTTCCCTTTACAGTTTATTCAGCTCTCAGTCATCTGTTTGGCAGTCCCCAGAATGACCTAGTTAATATAATGCCAGTAGGCAGCATATTTCAGCTTTGTTTGCAAACCTGCACACTGGAAGTCAGTGCCTAAATAGTGTGTATCATTCTGTACTTGTGCACATCTGTCTTGGGGTGACTTTATGATGTATCCCATATCGCCATATCGCCAACTCTACACCAGGAAAAATGAATCTTGGGCCTTTCTGTGTCTTTAAACTGGGCCCAAGAGCTGAGACAGCAGCTTGAGGAGGAAATTTCCAGCAAGACCCCTGGAATACCCAGGTCCCAGCTGCAGAGCCTTTTGGCTCATTAACACTCCTTCCCACAGCTGCAGGATATAAAGCTTAAAAAGGGTTCCTCTAGCAGGTGTGCTTGAGAGAGGATGAAGAGTGGAACTTCTGTGTTTTCCTGAGACATTGGTTTTTCCTTTTCTGGACTTGTTTGGGACATTAGAACATTGAAACCTCACTGGGAGACCCTTTCACTGGCCTGGCTGGGGGGGGGAGGGGCGGGGTCCCCCACAATTTCCCCTCTGTGTCAAAGGGAGAAGGAGATCACGTCAACAAAAGGACTGAATCTTCGAGGTTCTCTCTTGCCACTATGAGGGACTTCATTATTTATTGTTTAGCATTATTATTATTTTCTTGTGTGTTTGTCTTCAAGGGAATACTTTTTTTCCCTTGAACCAGGTGCGGGAGGGGGAGCTGCAGCCTCCTTTTTATCAGAGAATATTTATCCCTCTGAATATATTTGTCCCAAACCAAGACAACATCTCATTTTGTAGTCACCAACCTTTTTATTGCCTTATTCAGTACAGTAGAGGCTATTGTTTGTTGTAACT
The DNA here is from genome assembly GCA_013390005.1 of Calyptomena viridis. Lineage (NCBI taxonomy): Eukaryota > Metazoa > Chordata > Aves > Passeriformes > Eurylaimidae > Calyptomena > Calyptomena viridis. The sequence continues at coordinate 47,276 of WEIV01006067.1, read as the reverse complement.
GAACTTCAAAATGTGTCAAATTTGCACTTCTTAAATTATGCAGTTATGGTCCCAGTTTACATTCCTTGATTCTGCAAAAGAATTTCCTTTCTGCTCTAAAACTGGGAAAGAAATACACTTAGCTTTTTTTTTCTTTTCTTTTTATGTGTTTGAGGTTTTGTGGTTTTTTTTTGGTTTTCCTTTTTTTTTTTTCCCAGAATGAAGCTGTACAGTGCTTAGTCAATTGAATAGTATTATTCATTGTTAAAATATAATTTGAAATGGTTTTTTTTCGTATTTCTCTGTCAGAAGGTTTTAGAGAAGTTATGAAAAAGATTACTAAAACAAGCTTTAGAGAATTTATGTTTTCCAATAGAAATGGTACTTCTTTACACTTAAGAAGCAGATTTTGAAATTAAATTTTTATCACATTAATATCTGTGTGCTTGTGCATGTGTATGTGTATATATGTGTGTGATTCCTTTCAACTAAGCTCAGTTGGTTAAATATACAAATTAATTTTTGTGGATGTCAATATATCATTGTAATTCATACTGTAGAAGGCAGTAGATGAAATTTGACTCTGATCCCTTGTGTGTTGTTAACCACTCCATCAAAATCTGTAGCAGTCAATTTTCTCCTATTCCTAACAAAAGAAACCAAAACTGGAGCAGAGAGCTATGCAAGCTACTCACCAGTTTTAGGTAATCAAACCCAGAGACAAGAATCATATACTTCATAAAGAGAACAGAGATCACAGAGTTGTGCAAGATACAGACTATTATTTTGAACACTGGGATGTGCAAGTGCTGGAGTATCTTGGGTACAGGCTAATAATGATTAACTTATGATGGCAGCTTGTCTTATGAGAAAAGATGTATTATGCCTTATAAAGCCCTGGAACTCCTCAAATATGCCTACATCAATCTCAATTTTTGAAGGAAATAAAACCTATATGTTCCAGTTTTCCAACTCTTAATTCCTTCAAAATGCAAATAGTTACAGTCTTTAAGAAATTTCACAAAAAAAATTGGAATTTGTTGTGCATTTCTTTCAATCCATCTGTTTTATGCATGGAAATATCTCTTCAGCATCTCTATACTGTTCCAGAATGTCATCATATTAGATAGGTTATGCTCAGTCTTCATCAGGACTGTGTTATATGAGAGACAGGTTTAAGAGAGGGAATATTTATTTAATAATGTAGAGGGGTGGGAGGACTTATTCTGCACCACTAATAAATCTGCATGTTCACCAGTAGATAGCTGAGGAATTTCTATGGAAACTGGTTCTTTGGAGAAACATCCTCCTGTAATAAACAGGCACACAGAGGTCACAGCTTTCAGAGCAGGACAGAAAAGCAATCTTGCTCTCCTGATGAAAAAGCAGTGCCAAATGAGCAAGTGGAAGTGCTGAACCAGTCAGACTTGTCTGCCTGCCAGGAGCAAATATTTTGGTGCATTGCCAGATGGACAAATGCTGAATTGCTCTTGCCCTGTGAAGGTGGAGGGAAGTAACCCAACCATAGGTTAAAAGAGCTGGCATGACTCAGAAATAAGAGAGGAGAAGCCTGGCTCATATCCAGGTGCAGCAATACCAGAGTGAATGAAAATGGGGAAGAAATGCAGTTTGTAAGTCCGTACATGAAACTTTTCCCTTGGAGCCAGTGTTGAAGCCATGTCACAGTATGAGCTTTGAGAGATACTGTAAGGATCACTGTTGTTTATGATCATATAGTTGAAGTCCCCATAATACATCCTTACAGTGAAAGAGTTTAATCCCAGTTTTTCCCCTCCCTTTCCCTCCAGCAATGACATTAAAATGTATTCAATTTAACTCTACCACCTTACACAATCTTTCTGCTGTTTTAGAACTGTCTTTTGCTTGGCAACACTATGCAGCTGTGCAGTTCTGTTGCAGGCTGGCTGTAGATTGCTGCCAGGCTCCTGCACACATGGCAAACATTGCAGTCCTCATGATATGAACTCTTGCCAGCTCATATATGTGTTGTGAGCCTTAGTTATGGAACTACCTTAAAAGAACTCTAGAAATCTCCAGATGAAAATAATTCTGGAGTAATGAAATTGTGATTTCCAAGAGGCAAAGTGGTGTGAATAAGTGTTGTTTAGCTAGGACAAGAGGAAACAGCCTCAAGTTGCACCAAGGGAGGTTTAGATTGGATATTAGAGAAAAAATTCTTCACCAAAAGGGTTGTCAAACACTAGAACAGGATCCCACAGGAAGTAGTGGAGTCACATCTCTGGAAGTATTAAAAAGATGTCTAGATGTGGCATTTAGGGACAGGGTTTAGCGGTGGACTTGACAGTACTGGGTTAACAGTTGGACTTGATGGTCTTAGAAGTCTTTCCCAACCTAAACAATTTTCTAATTGTATGATTTTGATAATAAAATACCGCCTTAAAGCTTTCAAATTATTTTACTTACCGAAGTTTGCAAACTCCTCATTTTCTTTTCATTTGGAAATTATCTGTTTCCTGAGGTGACCACAGAATTTTAGCTGGAAAAGTATATACACATTGACATTCTGTAGTCATACAATGACATGCAAGAAGTAACATCTGAAGGAGTTCCTCCATTTCATTAACCAAAATCATTCACAGGTTTTGAAACTCGATTTCAATTTTTCCCTGCCCATGGTAGTGTGGGTTGACTAGATGATCTTTAAGGTCCATTGCAACCCCTTAGTGTTCTATGAATCTATGAATTCCCTTTTTCTACTTGGCAGATTTTCAGTCTATATTTGAAGTTTCTTAATAAGGCTCAAACCACTGTAATTGCAGTAGTCCACATGGGCTTCTCTTAGTCTCTATTAATACTATTTTCTCTTCTGAATGAATATTCAGTAGTGGTCTTAGAGAAAATCTGTAATCGTGTAGTTTAACTTACAATTAACTTACAATTAACACAGAGTAGCACTTTTATGTTTTGAATGTTCAGATTCTTTTTTTTGGGGGGTGGGGGAAGGGTGAGGGGTGGAAAGCAGGAAATATTAACTTAGCAGTTATTAATTTGACATTATGTCATTTTGTACATTCTCTGTGAGCTGTTCTATTTTCTATAAATTACGTAGGTGTTAATAGGTGTTCCCTAGGAAATGTGGCACCTGAGTATAACATCTGTTCTGGAATACATATTTTTTTTTTTTTTTTAGGAGTGGAAAAGCATCAAGAGAGTACACCAAGTGATCATAAGTCAGTGAGTCCCTGGAAATCACAAAATGGTGAGTTCAAATTAACTTAGGGAGAGTAAAAATTTGAATCGTGCTCCTCCCATCATGACAGGATGCCTAACCTCTCCATTACTCAACCATAAACACTGCTGCCTACAGCAGTTTTGTGAAGTCGGACCTTCATTATTTTCTCTTTTCATGTATACTCTGAAATGGAATATTTTATTTTGGCTCAGAGAAAAGCAATTTCGTCTAAGATCTATTTTGGGAAGAAAACCCCCAAACATTTCAGGTTTATTCAATCCCTTTATTCTAAGTGGGGTTCATCACACAATGAAGTAAGTGAGGGGGAGGGAGGGGGACATAATTGGTCTGTGTATCTCAATGTAATTCTCTTAAGGGGATATTTTCTCCTTACAAGCTGGGGAAAAAAAAATTATTTATTCATTTGGAACAGCAACAAAGATGAAAATCAACACACAGGAAAAATTGCTGTTTGGATAAGGACAGTTCTATTTACTTCCCCACAAGTAGTACTGCCCAAATCCTTTTACATAGTATATCTGAAATCCTTACAGTGCTTTGCAGTCCTCTGTCACTGACTTGTAAATACATAGGAAAGAAGAAAAGCAGCAGTAACAGACTAAGGCAGTAGTAATGAACTGTGGAGTCAAACTGCTGATAACAACAGGAGTCTAATATTAGCCATTAACCTCTACAACATCCCTGCATTCAATTTGGAACCAGCTCTCAGAAAATATTACCTTCCCCATGGATATGCAACCCAAGAGAAATATTCACTTCTGAAGTACTTGCAATTACAGATTCTACTGTTGGTTAAGACTGTAGAGAAAGAAAGAGCTGAAATAATTGTGAAGCTTTAAATGTACAGATGCTCCAAAATTTTGCAAGCAATTATTTTTTTGTGGAAGAGCTTGTCACTTCTGTGCAAATATATGATTTCTCCTGCTGAGACTGCAGGTCACCTTCAATAGTAAAAGACAAATTTTTGAACTGCAAGAGGCAGGGAAGTGCATGGCTAGCTGAAGCTTCAAGCAAATCTCAGACTTAACTGTGTAACTAAAACTGGTTATGTGCAAGAACAAACTATCCACACTTCAGGGAAAACACATTTTTCAGTGTGGTAGTGGAAAGAAAGAGAGGGAGATTAAATGTTTCCTTCAGTATAACATTTTAAGCAGCTCTGGGTCAAATTTTAAAAACACTGCTGCTAGCTCATATGATGGCTTGAGTCTCCATAATCAGAGGTAGAAGTAGAAGTTAGAGGTAGAAGGTAGAGGTAGAAGTTTGTCGGGAAGAGGTGATGTATTTTATTAGATATAGTTCACCTTCTTTCAATTTTATCAGACAAACTTCTGGGAACACAGTCTATAGTACATACCAGTTGCTCTAATTCAACAAGGATAACAAAAATGGAAAATAATATTGCTTCCTGCCAGACACTCCCTTACATTTATCTTTAGATTGTTGTAGATATAAATAACATTATTTTTATGACAATAATAACCAAGATGGGGTATTTTTTCAGTTTTGGAATCTCTCACAGATGTAATTCATTGCTCTGGATACTCTTAACTCTTGGAACCCTTATTGTACTTACTGCTCAGTAAATCCTGATTCCTTAACCTCAATTCTTTTGAAAGATCTGGAAATTATGCATAGAATTTTCTGTTAAAATATGTGCAATATTCAAACTTCCTTTAAGTTCCTTTTGTTCTAAAATTTTATGTTCAGTATGTAGAACCAGAGTAATCTCTGGTTCTTTCTTTCTATGTATATTTGAATGCCTTTCTCCAGCACCAATTGTCTTTGAGAAGGTTTTGCATTATCTTATAACTTTGTCATCTTAAATCACTGCAGTATTTTAATCATAAAATGTAAACAGAACAACAACAACAACACCACCACCCAAAAAACCCTGTCTCCTGGAAATACTGCTGTGATTTTGTGATGCAATTAATTTTTAATTAATTGTCAAGAAGTAAGCACTTCTTATAGGCTGTCATCTTACAAAGTTCTTTTCAAAATGGATCACAATATGAAAGGAAAACTAATGATGGCCTTTCAGTGTGACTAAGCTCGTCTACATACTATTTCTTCTTCACCAGTTAATTTCTCTCCTTCGAGGAGAGAACAATTGCTTGAAATTATGAAAAAATGGGGAAAATCTTCAAGAGGGTTTATTGGAAGCAGAGAGAAACTGAAATTAAAAAATTAAATAACCAACACACAAAACCTCAACAAAACAGATATATACATGCTTAACAACATAACTATCCATCTCATGGATTTAATTACATTCTGTGCTTTAGGCTTAGATAGAGAAGAGAAAATCTTAAATTAAAACAAACAAACGCACAAACAAAGAACTCCCCTAAGAGTCTCTTACCAAAGGAAAAAACTATTCCTTTAAAATTCTGAAACATTGAGGTTCCTCACCATATTTAATGGGGGTTCTTCACCACTGTCTCTTCACTGAACATCAGCTTTTTTCTACTTTTCTGTCCCATCAAGAGAAAAAAGTTTTCTTTCAAAGGCTACTTCATACCACTAGGTAGGCTTCATCTTCTAATTGAAACTGGTTTGTCTCCGTAATTTTTTTTGGCTAGTTTGAATTCCTTCCTAAGCTAAGTTTTGCCTAATGGATTTTATTGATAATCATAAGCAGTCTACCACAAGCATCTATTTTAATCTTCCATCTTGCATATTTATAAACAGGATATTTTTTAACTGATTCAAGTTAAAATAGCTATAGCTTTAGGCCTTTCTATAAAAATGAAAACAAGATTTAAACAAATACAGATGTTGGGAATCTTCTTACATGGATTCACCTTCTTCATCCTTAAAACTTCTCAAATTTTGTAGTTTTTCCCACAGAATGAATAAGGCATTAAACCCAAAATCGAAAATCATCATACTAGGACTTTCAAAATTACAGGAGTCAAAGAGCTGAAGCTTTAAAAAAATGTACAATACTTAAAATATTGAGATAAACTAAAAGAGTTTGCAATACTACGAACATGATGTATACCATATTTTCAGCACTATTTTGCTATTGGGTGTAAGGCTTGATATCAATTGTTCAGGTTCTTTAAAAATAGTAAAAAAAAGGAATCTAATTCTCTTGGGAAAAAAAGCAAAACAACAACAAGACACTGTGAAGGGATGATGAAAATATGTTAGTTGGCATGTTTATGGTACATTGAAAGCACAATAGCAAATAAAAAGCCACTTCAACTTCTACATGACAAATTTATGCACTCTTGCTAAAATAGTATAAACATTTTTAGATCTCCAGGAAATGCTATCACCAAGCTAATGACAAAATCACACTTTCTACTTTGATGTCTTAGTAAAAGCCCTGTTTCTTTTAAAGAAAGAAAACATTTCATGCCTCTCTTTGGAATTCAAAAAGGGTGAATAAACTCCTTATAACAACCATGTGCTGAGATAAAATTCTGGCAGAAACCTGCCAATGCACACCTGGATAATATGACTGAAAGCTGAGGAAATGTATGACAAGGTTCCTTTCACATATCCATCTCCCACTGGTGGAAAGGGTATAAATTATCAGTTTCCTATAAATATTTCAGAAAGGAAGGGTAATATAACAGGCAGAGTTTTTAGCAACTTATGCAGTCTCTTCTTGCTACTTCTTTCACCCAGTACTGTCTCTCCCACGCCAGATTATTTATTTCACTACCTGTCCTTTCCAAAAGCTAATAACAATAAAAAATTCTTGTGTCAGAAGCCAAGACAATGCTTGAAATGTATAAGTAAAACTTATTTTTTTATAGGGGCCCCAAACATAGCCCAATTATATGCTATTGTTCTAAATTGATTAAAAGACTTTAACATGCAATTTTTTTGCAAGACTGATGCTGAAGATTATTGACATGAGCAGACCAGTGCCACTGGCGTGATGAACTGTGTAGTAATTTGAAAAGAGGGGTCACTACAATGAATATAAGGTATCATGGTTTTTTAAAACTCAAATCAATACTGTTAAAAACAGACACCTTTTTCTCTCCCAGCCTACTTCTTTTTTTTTTTTTGCATATTTAAATATTTGTTTGTCTTAGTTTTAATACTCCTTTAAATGAGGGTCCTTCCTGTACCTCTACATCTTTGCCTCTGGGTTGCTTCTATTTTCTCTTTCCTTTTATCACCATCACCCTTGTGGATCTCTCTCTTTACACTTCTACTTAGTAAAGTACAATGACTGTAAACTCTTCCTGCAAGTCAACACTACCTTTCAGCAGATGGCACTGTTATTTAGTCTAACTAGCAGGGCAAGATAATTAACTTAAATCCCCTTCTTTAACAATAGAATATAGACACCTTCTTGATTGTGTTTCCACCTTATAAACAATAACAGTGACAAAATTACTGAAAAATATTATAATATTATTTTAAACATGGATGTGATAAAAATGTGTTACCAGATGCAGACTTCCTTTAAAGGGGCTCTGGAGCCATTTAAAAAACTGCTTCCCTTCTTAGCAAAAAAGGGGGTAAATTTATAGCATGTACATATCCGCATTGCCCTACACCCCTGATTTTTTTGGTATGGTGGCTTATCTATACCTGCGAAGGACTGCTAAAGTCACAAGGGCAGCGGCCCTGCCTGTGTGTGGCACAGGCTCAGTCTGGCATGGGCAGCCCACTGGGATCTGCACTGCAGGTTCTCACAGATGCCCAGGGAGTACAGAGGAGAAGGAACAAGTGCTCTGCCAATGCTGTCGGAAAAACATGCAACTCCTGTCAGCTCCAATTACAAGGAGAAGATGAATCGCATCTCTTAACTCTGTCCCCAGTGGCACTCTGGCTGCTGGAAGTCAGCTGTAAGCAGGAGTTTCTCCAGGCTGCTGGCAGCCCCACTGTTTTTCCAGCAGCTCCATTTTCAGGATCCCTGAGTTAGAAAACCGTATTCTGTGAGTTTGCTCAGACTGATCTGTGCACTTCTACTTGCAGGTTGCTCCCATGCCGTTTCTCTTACAGTTAGCACTGTCTATTTTACCTGTAATATAGGATATAGCCTTTCAGCTTCAGCTGCCTTTCATCTTCTTGCCAGAGAAAACTTCTAACGGCGGAATTGTTGAAATTTTTTCAGCCCTCAGACTATTACCCCCTATTGTGCTTCCAACATTTGGGAAAGAGCAGGAAAAGTAGACTGGGATGGGAAGCAAAATTTTGTTGTGGTGTGGAGACTCCTTGTCATCAGCAATATAGGGCTGAATGGGCCCACCTCGAGTGTATACACATAAATAAGCCTACAGGCCATTATCACAGGCAAAGCTCTCATAACATTTCTGGGAGATTAATGTGACTGGGTACTTCCCTGGAGCACCTGTGGGGAGCAACAGGATGAATTGGAGGTCTGTGTGGAGTTAAAGGTCTACTACCTCCTTCATATCACTTAGGCAAGGTGGGACAGCTCACACACCTGCAGCACTGTGATGGATAGAGAGAGAATAGGAAGCACGGCTGGGAGAGTGAGTTGCTTTTTATGTGAGCAACAGGAATGCATAGAGCTCTGCCTAGACATGGACAATGAACCAATCATGAACCGGGTCAAGAGTAGGTTGACCAATTTTGGCGATTTTGTGGTGGATGTCTGCTACATACCACCTGATCAGGATGTAATAGTAGGTGAAGCCTTCTTCAGGCAACTGGGAGAATCCTTATTTCTTCCAGCTCTGGTCTTCACAGGGAACTTAAACCACCCTAATATCTGCTGAAGGGGCAATACATGAGGTTCGGGAAGTGTAGTGACAACAAACTCCTAACACAGGTGATCAGAGACTCAACAGGAGAGGGCAGTCTGTTAGGTCTGATTCATACAAGAACTGAATAGGGATGTGAGGGGACGTGAAGCTTTGGAGCTGGTTGACTGTCAAGACTCACCTACAATGGTCCATCCCAACTCACAGGAAATAAAAAAAACATAGCAGGATGCTCTCATGGGTGAAACAGGATCTCCTGACTAAAATCAAATGCAACCCATGAAGAACATGATGATGCTGTTCAAGTATATGAGGATAGCATTATGAAAGCCAAAGCCCACTTAGAACTGAATTTCACAAGAAAGAAAGATTTATACAGGTACTGTGCCAGCAAGTTAGAGCCTTTTCTGTCTTTTCCCTTCACTCTCACCTATCTCAACCCTCTTAAACATTATTGCTACTTTCAATGCCAATATCCTCTTCTAATTTCCTTTGCTCCAACTGTCACCTTCCAAGCTTCACAGCTCCTTCAATATCATGTGTTTTCCTATTTGCCATTTTAGTTCCATTTTTTTCTATACTTTTTCTATACTTTTCATCTCACCTCTGCTTCTCATTCATTTTACAGTTCTGTCTTTTTCCCTTGACTATCAAGTAATTTTCTCCAAGAAGTCATAGTCCACCATTTCCTAGATATTTACATAATTAAGACCAATTGAGTTGTCAGGTTTTGTGCACTGTCTGTGATTCATAAACTGAGAATGGAGGTACAGAAGCAAAGCCTTTTTGGATATTTTACTTTTAATCCTGAAAGATCTGCTGCCATGATTCCCATGCCCTCCATCACATAGCTCCTCTCCATATTTCATGCTTCCTGGTGCATGTCTCATTTCCTGTCAAAGTATTTCCATTGTCCATTCGCCAATCACTACACAATACCAAAAGCCCTTCATCCTTCATTCACATTTCTTTAAGTTTTCCTGAAAAAGTCTTAAATTCTTTCATACTTTTGTCTGCTTGCTTAATAATTAAAAGATCTTACAAATTCCTTAACTTCAGATCTGACTTTCCTACTCAGTCATTCATCCCAGATATGATTCTACAAATCTTTTTAGCACAAGTAGCTCATCACAGGTTGCTTTCATCAAGCCTTAATCCTTACTCCAAATGTTATGTTATGTTGCAATTGCTTTCCAGTCCGGCTAAAGGGAGAGAGTTAATGTTGGAAAGCTTCCAAGTAGATCAAACTGGAGAAAGGGTGCTAAATAGCAATGAAACTGGGAGCAGATGGTGTGGCTGTGTGAATACTATGGAAAATATTTAGATTTCAATAAATATACAAATACTAGGAGAAAAGAAATTATTTTAGGCCTGTTAATATTTTTATCTAAATATATTTTTCCTGGTAACATGGTAGTATGAGCATCATGTTTTCACAAGGCTGTCATTTAATTCCATTAACAAATAAGAGTATCACTGCAGATGAAGTCGCTTTTTGAATCACATATTTCTGTGCTTATTAGAATAGTTTTATGGATTATAAACATCAATTACATATGAATTGTGGTAGTATCCTATTATTTCTAACACTCAAACAATTCTTCTCAAAGGATTTCAGTTTTCTGGATTAAAATGAACTAAAAAAATGTAGACACTGACATTGATGAATAAATTTACTACAAATTTGCTATAGTCTAACTTGCTGGTTCCAGAAAACCCCCTTCATCTGTTTGAATAGAACTGAATAGCAATTGCCCCCTTATAGGGCCAGCCAGGTAGAAGACAAGGAAAATGTGGATGGAAAATGTGACTGTTATTTTCTGAAGCAGCAAGAATATAACACCAGCCCCTTTTATTATTACCTGTTATTGTGGGGTTTTTTGACATGAAATGTGTAAGATTTTAGAATATTTAGCATTTCAAAAATGCTTTTCAACACTAGTGTGGAGAAGTCTGATCTGTGTTCTTACCTTACATAAATAATCTAGAATTGAACAAGGATGTTAGTTGTTAAGCTTTTGACCAAGAAAGTAAATGTATACTCTATGAATTTACCATTCTTATATTATCTTGTCTTTTTAGTAAAAATATTGGCTTATGGCCAAAACACTTTTCATCTGAAAACAAAACATATGATAACATAACCCCCCTAAAAGCTCAATATTTTTTAAATATTTTGCTGTAAATCTCAAAAAGACACGTTAAAATTATTTGTCTGCTCCTTTGTAAAAATAATTTTTACCCCTTCTGTTTCCCTTCCACCATCCAAATCTGACCTAAATTACTTAATTACAGGTAAGAGTGTCAATGTTTAGCATTCTTCTTTGACTCAGAAACATTCCAGCATCCTCTTCTGACCCAGACAAGAACAAAATCTGCCCTAGGACGGAGATTCATATACAAAGAAAGACTTTACTTATGTCCTGAAAAAGAAGGAAACATAACAGAAACAGATGTGCTTTTCTAATATTAGGTAACAAACTTATTTATAAGATAGAAAACTATTTACTTAAGTACTTCAGGAGTATTTATATGCCACAAATATGACACATCACTACCACAGATTTTATTTGGTTTAAGTTCTGTAATATTGTTGGAGCTTTTATTTTTACCCATGTTCTTACCCTTTGACTTAGTCTTATCATACATGAGAAGAAAATACTCTTGACCTTCACGAAACAGCAAAACTTATTAGAAGTAACATTCTTTAAGATTTTTCAAGTCCTCTGAAGTATTTGAGTCTTTTCTTAATACCCTGAAAATTTGTCTACATATTTCTTCCCTCTGCATTTTCTCTGCAATTATATTGCTGAAACTTTCATACGGTTTTGAGACAGGATGTTATTTTAACAATTTTGTGGTGGTTGCAAAATAATAATTTTTAAAAAGATCAATTTTGTCATTTTATACACATAGGGAGAATTATTATTATCTCCCATCCTTTACTGCAATTGCTTTGCAAGAAAATGGAACTATTTAAATTAATATTTTTTCATAATATCACAGATTATATTCTGTAGCTTATTTCTTCTCATTTTTTATGAAGGATACTAAATCTGAAGCAAAACATCCTTACCTACTGTAGAACATCTGACATGAAATGAATTGCTATATAATGGTAAACTGCCTACCTAAGCAAGTGCCTGTTGTGCTTTTGATAGTAACACTCTTCATGTGTTAGAATAGAATAAATATTTCCTAAAAGTGTTTTCATTTATCTAGGAGGAAAAATGGTTTGGGAACAGGGGTATAGGTTAATTAAGATACTGGGTTTTACATACATCTAGGAAAAAAATGTATATGTTTGAAAATCTCAAACTTTATTTTTCCTTATCAAATTATATTTACCTATTAGAGTTCCTTTTGAAAAAATATATGGCTAAAGCATAGATAAGAAGAGAATACCATATTTCAGAAGCACTGAAGACTATTAGCATTTTTATTTTCATTCTAAAAATGAATTACAATATGAAAGTTAATTTTTAATTAGATGCAACTCATTTACTGATGATACAAATTTACTTCCCAGCTATAATAATGTAGTTAGATAAGGTATATTTTAATTAGTTGAGATATGTTAAATTGGAAGTAAGAGAAGACACCGATTTGGAGAGATGCACAGTTAAGTCCATCTCATGTAGGAGGACTGCAATTTATTCATATGACCAAATACAAAAATAAAAGCTTTTTCAGGCCTATTAATAACTGACTGAGGAATCTAGTTCTAAAAATTCTGAAGAAAACATACAATAAGGAATCTATTACAGAAATTATAGTGGCATCAATTAAATCATTACAGCATTGAATAATAGCTATACAGAGTATTTTGAACCAGAGCAAAGTATATGCTTATATCTGCATCAATTGTATTTTATAATGAACTTTCTCAATGGTAATGAGGGAATTTCAAAGCTTGCTCCCACTTTTTTTTTGGCATAATTTTCTGCAAGGAGACTGTTAGTTGCAATTTCAGATCAGGAAGTAAAATGCCTTGGAGCCCTGGATGTCAGAGGAGATTTATAGCAGGTTGACCAGAGGCTTCAGTGAGATTTGGAAGATTTTACAGATACTATATTATTAGATACATTTCCAATGCCAGTAAGATTCTTTGCGATGCTGATGAATTGCTTCAATGTGACAGGACTAGTAAGCCTGTAACATGTTCATGCAATCCACAAGGAGGAAGTACAAGAGCTTTTATGAAGCTAATACAAAATTGCTTGGTGACTGAACTCACTCAAGGACTTTACATGCTTAGGACAAGTTGGTAATAGAAATCCTGGGACAGTTCACATCAATAAATTTAACGCTATAATTCAAATGGGCAACAAATAGTTTACTGAGATACCTTCGCTGTGGTTCAGGAATATTTGAGTATTGCTTGAATCACGGATTAACAGAATCATCAGAGTGGGAAAAGACCTTCAAAATCACCTAGTCCACCCATCAAACAAGCACTGCCATAATCACCCCTAAACCATATTCCCAACTCCCACATCCAGACGCTCTTAAACATCTGTAGGGATGGTGACTCCATCACCTTCCTGGGCAACTTATTCCAATACCTCACCACTCCTTTAGTGAAAAAAAGTTTTTCGATATCTAATCTGATCCTCCCCTGGTACAACATAAGATCATTTCCTCCCATCCTTTCACTTAAGACATGGCAGAAGGCACTGTGATCCCTCCCTCACTACAATCTCCTTTCAGTTAGTTGTAGAGAGCAATGAGATCCACCCTGATTCTCCTTTTCTCCAGGCTAAACAACCTCAGTTCCCTCAGCTGCTCCTCAAAGGACATGTTTTCTAGACCCATCACCAGCTTTGTTGCCCTTCTCTGGACATGCTCCAGCACCTCAATGTCCTTTTTGAAGTGGGGGGCCCAAACTTGGACACAGTACTCAAGATGCAGCCTTATCAGTGCTGAACAGGGCAGGAAATCCCTTCCCTAGTCCTGCTGACCACACCGTTCTTGATACAAGACAAGATGCCATTGGCCTTCTTGCCCACCTGCGCACACTGCTGACTCATATCCAGCTGGCTGTCAACCAGTACCCCCAAGTTCCTTTTTCCCGAACAGCTCTCAAGCAGATCCACACTTGTACCTAACTTGGTGTCTACAAATTTACTGAGCGTGCACTCAATCCCCACATTCAAATCATTGATAAAGATGTTAAACGGGACTGGCCCCAATATTGAGCCCTGAGGAACACAACTGCTGACCGGCTGTCAGCTGGACGTAGCTCCATTTCCTACCACACTCTTGGCCCAGATGTCCAGCCAGTTTTTCACCCGGTGAAGAGTACAGCTGTCCAAGCCCTGAACAGCTGGTTTCTTCAGGAAAATGCTGTAGGAAATGATGTCAAAAACTTTAATGAAGTCTAGATAGACAACACTCAGTCTTTTCCCTCACCTACTAAGTGGGTCACCTTGTCATACAAGGAGAGCAGGTTGATCAAGCAGGACCTGCCTTTCATAAACCTGGTGGTTGGGCCTGATCCCCTCACTAATTGTTTTGCATGTGCCCTGTGATGGCACCCAAGATGATCTGCTCCAGGACATTTCCTAGTACCAAGGTCAGGCTGCTAGGCCTCGCATCATCCATCAGAGCCTCCTTGTAGATTAGTGTTATATTTGCTAATTTCCAGTCAACTGTGACTTCATTGGTAAACCAGATCTGCTGGTAAAGGATTGAAAGTGGCTTTGCAAGCTCTTTTGCCAGCCCATAGACTTGTGGGTCTAATTGGTCTAATCATGTCCTACTGGATTATGAGGGCTTCACTCAGATCCACATCACTAACTTCCATCTCTGAAAGATGGGCATACTGAGTAAAACTGGTTTTGTTATGAAAGACTGAGGCAAAGAAGGCATAAAGTACTTCAGGCTTTTCCTCATCCCCTGAGATTATGCTATCCTCTGCATCTAGCAAAAGATGGAGTCTCTCCCTAGCTCTCCTATTTCTGCCAATCTATTTATAGAAAGTGATATCCACTGGTGAATGATTTTGACACATTCACGATTTCCCCCCTTCCCTACAACTCTATCATGCAGTGTCCCTAGTCTCTGCAACTACAGAAGTCAGCAATAGCCCCTTTCTTGTAGAGTGGCCATCAGCTTTTTGGCTGACTCCATAGCCAGCTGCAACAGTGTTTGGAGACTGTACCTAGGCTATGGGACAGGGTTTTCCTTACAAAGCATCCTGCTTCTTGAGTGTGGTTTCTGCAGATGAGGGAGGATGTAGGGCTGCTCTCTTTCCTGGCCTTCCTAAACTCCCTTCCTGCAGCAGCTCAAAGACCCCTCTGATCAATGAGAGGTGAGATAACAGGGACAGCAGGGAGCACCCCAAAGCAGTGTTTCCTTGCAAAGAAGTGCCAGCATGAGGACTGGGGTATGCTTCAGATAAAACACCATTTAGCAGTTTTTCTGTCTGCTTCTTTTCCTTTCTTTCTCAATTTTTTATTTAAGATTATTCTGTCTGAAGATTAACAACCCTACCTCATCTGCTCACCAGACAAGCTTTCCTAACTGGTGTCAGCTAAGGTAGAAAAAGTTGAAAAGTGAACAAGTTCTGCACTCGTTTTAGGTGTGTAGCATAACATTCATAATTACAGAGAGTCTTTATCTTTTACCTGAGATTGTTGCTGCCTCTCCATTGAGAAGAACTTGGATTGTACTACATATCCTCACGGGAGTTTCTCTTAATTTTGCCCCTTGATCATTGGTTATAAATCTTGCTTACTTTGTACAGCTTTCATTTATCATGGAAAATGTATATATTCTTTCTGGCAAAGGGAAGGAACCATGTGNGATTTTTGTTAAAATGTGGGGGACAAACATTTTTGTTCTCTGTAGTTATGCTGTCTTGTGCTCTCTGTCTTTCCAACTAGCCTTCCTTCTCCTCCTGCACACATCAGTCAGGCACAATTACACAAACCTAACTGATAGTTCACGTCAAAGAGCAAACCAGCACATAAATCTGCACGATTCTCTCTGGTGACACAAGACACATCAGAATACAACTCTTTGCAGTTAACAATTTCTAAAATCAACAGTCTACTGCTTGTATAATTTTTCAAACATGATATTTTTTCCACACACATTTGTGTGGACATATATATATATATATATTTCTATATCTCTACACATACAAGAAATACTCTCCAGAAATGCTTCAGTCTCAGATAAATCAATTTTAAAGACACAGCAAAGCAAAGGCATGGGATTGAAGCAGAGAATTTGAGATTTCAGCATCTGAGTTGACAAATGCAGCATGATGAATAAAATAATGTGGCTTTTGGGGTTTACAATCTTCAGTAACACACAGTCTCGAAGACTTCAGCTGAAGACTTTTATTACTTATTAGTATTATCTTGTTTTACATATATCTCACACACACACACACATATATATATATATAACATCCAGGGTTCTCACAGGTCTTTTTATACCTTTTTTAAGCATCACTTCCATGTATGGAAAACAGTAACTAAGCGACTAAGTAGTTAACTTTTGCCCAAAGTGAGTCTTGAGTGACAACTGAGAGTCACCTTGTTGCCACTTGCAAAGGCCCATGGTACCTACCTTGATCACAGCTATCTCAAGGCAATT